>SNQJ01S0004279.1:128559-179941 GCA_010110895.2 Picea sitchensis
TAGGAGTAAGCCTAGACGGAAGAAGTTCTTGTCAAGGTGACAGTGTGGGCAAGAACTTAGACATTGTGTCTCCGAGGGCACACTAAGTGAGCGGGACTTAGCTCACGTCTGCAAGTGTGCATAAGGGCGACAACAGGAGGAATAAAGGCCTCTCTAAAACTTGGGATTAGAAAACTAGGCCGAGTCAGTTAGGGACCCCATGACAATGCACTGTTCACGGAAAAGTCAATTTAAAAAAAATACCTAAAACCTAATTCCTAGCAACCTAAACCCTACCAAAACACTATAAAGACACCCCCTCTATTTGCTTCTGCTAGTACTACTACTGCAATTGCAGATGTCCTTGAGGAGTCTAAGGATTCCAAAGACTCTAAACCAAAGGATGATTTTGTAGCTCCTGCTGAAGATCCCATTTCTAGTAGTGGTGATGAGTTTGATGATTGATCACGTTGATCAATGATTTGCACTATGTACGATCATCTATGTAGTAGGCCAGTAGCTTGAAGCATGTTTTTTGAACTCTAGAGGCCATTTAGAGCCTCATTGATTATGTATTTTGTTGTTGATATGTATTACACTTGGTGCCATTTTGATATATTCACCCTTACATGGTATATACATGAGCAGACTTTGCATATTTTGTCTCTACTGGTTTGGAATCTTTAAGATATAATTTTTTCATTAAAATTTAAATATTTTGTGTATTTTTTAGTAAACCGAGTCATTAAAATCATATAGGCCCGAGTCATGGCCGAGTCCGAGTTGACCCTCAACCAATTCCAAGTCCAAGTTCGAGTTTTAAAGCGTTGCCTGAAATAACACGTTGTTGGTCTATAAGGGGGCAGACTTCCACTCCTACCAAATGCTTCTGGGTCTTGGGTCGTTAAATTGTTTCCTTACCTCCAAGGAAGACAAGCTCTTAGTCAATCAGAAGCAATTAAAGGTCTTANGACAAAGAGTGATTCGAAGATCCACATTTTCTCCAACACTGTTGAATGGGACCTGTAGTGTGATATGAACCGACTGACACAAAGATTTGTGAAGCATATCCTAAATGTCATAAGTGTTTCAAGAAAACATGATGTCTTCATTTTTAACACAAATTCAAAGGGTATGATGAACAGGTGACGAGAGTGTTTGCAAAAGCAGTTAATGGTAGGAAAGCTCAAACAATCGATATGGAGATGGAGATTACAAAGGATTTTGTAGCATGAGCCACAAAATTCCCCAGAAGTGGCAAGAAATGGTTTAAAAACCAAAAGATAAGCAACAAGGTATGGAAGGAATTTCTGGTGAATTTGGAGAAAATGGTCAACTGGAACAAAGGTATATCAGTCTTTGCATTTAAAAATAAATGGCGAAGTACTATGTTCATATTGTAGAAATATGTTACGTGTGAAGGCAGGAATGGCATGTCTTTTACTATCACCTTCGCTTGTTGATGAATTTTGTCGAAGGGTATAAGCTAGACATGTTGTTCTATTTGTTAAACAGTTTGAAGAAAATGGTTTTGAATATTCAATGAAGCCCTGGAAGTATGGAACAAAGTTTATATCATTATGGGTTAGTTAAAATGCTAGTTTAGTTTAAGCTACAAGAACATAACGATAAATGGTAGGATTTATTGCTACGAAATCGCTTTGACAAAAAGCTTGCTAAAGAAGGAACCTTAAAACCCAAAGGTTCAAAGGGGAAGAACAATGAGTCAAAATATTCAGAGCCGGAAGTAGAGAAGCCAAAGAAGGTCATGGGTTCCAAACTTGCAAAACTAAAAGGTAAAATAGAAGAGAAGATCACAGGTTCTAGTCCTCTTAAATCAAAATACAAAACAGAGGAAAAGGTCATAACTATGAGTTCAACAACAAAGAAACCCCGAGGTTGACCACGAAGAAAAACGATGGATCTCGAAGGGGAGACCAAAGGTGACGACAAAGACTCAAAGTCTCCAAAAATTGGCACAAGGGTTGACGTTGTGCAGAGTAAAAAGAGGAAGATTGTAGCTACTATTGCTTAAGCAACGAGGAGTGCAACAAAGAAGGTATAAACAAAATTGGGAGAAAGCGATAACATTTAGGACCTATCGGTGATTGAGTTGGAAGAATTTGATAAGGTGCAGTCGAGTAACTTTTTAGTTGAAGAAAACCTAGAAGAGACTAGCATGCGACGAAGGACTGGGTCGTCTCTCGCTCTATCAGTTAAACCAGGTAATATAGACTTTGATTCAGCTACAAATTTTTATGAATCCTTTAGTATGGAAGTTGAAAAATTTACAGATGACGAGGACAAGATAGAAAATGTTCTAGATCTTCCTCCTTCCTCATAGAAGAAAAGTGGCAAGGTAAAACAATTAGAAAATAAAATTGAGGAGATGGAAGTTTTGGAAAGTCATGTTAAAGAGGGAAACAATTTTTTGAAAAAGACTATAGCCAAGCTACAGAAAAAGACTGAGCCCTTTGACAATGAAAGGGAAGTATCGATTAAAGAATAGCTTAGGTTAGGAATAGCTTAGACAATAGATTAAAGATCTGATCTTTAAGCTACATGGTATGCTCACTTCCATTGTCTCGAATCTGGACTGCACATTCACAAGCAAATTTTCGCAGGATCTATTTAAACTTCAAGGCACACAACTAAATATGAGCAATGCATATCATCCTCAAACTAATGGTCAAACATAAGTGGTCAACAAGTGCCTAGAAACCTATTTGAGATGTTTCTCTTCCAAAAAGCCACACCAATGGGCACAATGGCTTCCCTTCGCCGAATGGTGGTACAACACCACTTATCATGGAGCTACTAAAATGACACCATATGAAGATATTTATGGAAAAAAACCCATATTAGTGGCATCATATGTACTAGGCACCTCCAAGATTCATGTAATGGATATAACTCTTCACACCAGAGAAGCCATTATCTGTATCCTCAAGGACAACTTGTTTATGGCGCAAAATAAAATGAAATAACAAGTTGATCAACATATATTTGAACATTGTTTTAACAAGGGGGGTCAAGTGTTTCTTCTCTTGGAACCTTATACACAGACATCACTCAAAGATAAAATTTCCCAGAAGCTAGCTCCCAAGTTCTATGGTCTCTATCAGATCATACAATGCATTAGTTAGGTCACCTATAAGTTGGCTCTCCCAACCCACACCAAGATTCACCCAGTGTGTCATGTGTCTTGTTTGAATAAAGTTATGGGATCAAATTGCAAAGTGCAGACCAACTTGCCAGAACTTGATGAAGAAGGTACCATTTGGCTCCAAACAGAAGCAACATTGGATACCAGAGAGTGTCAGTTGCACTAGCACACAATCAAGGAATATTGATCCAATGGAAAGATATGCAACTTGAATATGCCACATGGGAACCATCAACGATTCTACAACAATTTCCTCTCCTTTAGCCTTGATGACAACACTGCTTTTGAAGGGGGAGGGCATGTTAGGGTCCTACTCTAACCCCTCAGATATTTTATTAATGTATGAGGCCACCCTCCTTGAATAAGGTGTCAATTTTTAAGCATGTAATTTCAGATCTCAAAATTACTTCTAAGTGAGCCAAATAGTAAACCTTATGGCCGTTATCAATGAATAATTCTACACTGAAATTATGATAGAAAATTACAGCAGCAGAAACATAGAGATCAGAGAGAAATCATCCATACACATGAGACACATTTACTGTTCTATAAACTTTCCAAGTTCAAAATTTATGAGGTCAAAATCAACCCTTTCAATAAACCACAATTTCAACAAAACTTAGGACAAAAATAATCCTCTTGCAAATTACAATTCAACAAATATCTCGGTAAATTCGCCCACTTGCAAACCTATTCCAACATACATGTTGTATGTCTTATACAATTGCTGACGTCACCTTGTACAACTTGAAAAACTGCCTAGAAACCCTCACATGTGCGACCCTGTTCTGCTCCCTCACACATGCGGGTCTACGGATTGTCACACATGTTGTGTTACAAATCTATCACATGTGTGACTATATGGATATGTCACACGTGCGAGTTGTACGACCTATCTTCTTTCACATGTGTGACCTGCTTTCTTCCTCACACGTGTGGCCTCTCTCTTGGCTGAAAACAGAAAACAAAATATCCAAGAACCCTAGGCCAGATTTTCCAAAGTGGAGAATCTCCCTTGTTGAAATATCCAAGCTCCTTAGCACAAGTTCTCACTCACTTATGCTAACTCTATAATGCCACAATAAGATGTCAAAATCTCTCCTCTCCTTTTATAAGAGTCCAAAGTGACTTTAGAAGCCCCTAGCATTTTTCTATGGAGCCCTTCACTAAACTCAACATTAAATTATAATTGTTTATTCACAGATGTGGGTGTGAAGCCCCAACACAAGCTCCCAAAGTCCATCACCCACCCCGTGAAGCCCTGAGCTCCAATACAAGAGGGTTTTTGTTAAGTACCAAAGACATGAATACAAAATACCACAATAGTACTAAAGATATATGAATACAATCACCACACAAGATATATGGAACAATATAGAAACCACCACTTTATTATATCAAAACCCTTGAGGCAGGGCAACACCATAAAATAGATCATTTTATGGAAGGGATCCTCTCATGTTCACTTGCCTCTTCGAGGGGGCTTCCATCTATTGAGATACCGCTCCAAATACAAAACTTCTCTTCATATCTCATTACATTGTATGAACCCCTTTATATAGTGCAACCAACCACTTAAGAACATTCTAGAGGAGGAAGCTTCTAGAAGTATAAGTCCTCTTACATTTATTATATCCAATTAACTACCATAATGGGCCAACAAACCACCTAAGAAAATTCTAGAGGAGGAACCTTCTAGAAGCAGAAGTCCTCTTACATTTATTATATTTGACTAACTACCATAATAGGCCTTATTTAATACTATAGTGGACCTAGTCAACCTTACATTGAATGGCCTCCACTATGGGCCCTCCGGGACCCCCACTACCTCTCTAGCTACCTAACATTCCATCCCCCTTATGAAAGCATTGTCCTTAACGCTTGGTGTACAACCATATACCAAGGTCCCATGGATAAGTGTGAACCATAGTGATGAAGTAGACTAGAGAACCAGGGTTCCATTGAGAAATGAAAGCCACCATGCTGAAGTAGTCCAACCGCCATTGTAAACCAGGGTCCCATGTCCAAGTGCTCATGTGAACTCCACACAGAAGATATCGACACCCAATAACCAACTGAAAATGATGCTCCAAATACTGACACCTATCATGTGGATCCAAATAAGAATATCCATCCACATAGTGAGAAATAATCAAAGTTGAATCTGGAAGGAACGATACCATTGTAGAATATGTAGGTTGGACAATGGTAATCATAACTAGCTCTTGATTTGTCACATTGATGTTCTCTACAAAAGGTGGAGTAGAGTCATCAAATAAAATATGAAAGTTGTTGTCATCCAAAAAATGACAATTATCCATAGTCCAATCATCACAATCGGCCTCAAAATCATACCAAGCATATACTTATTGATTGCATTCATCCCTGTAATCTGCCATAAGATATCTCTCCTGCATGCAATCCAAGGTCCGCTGAATATTGTGACAACTATCCCTAATAATGTGTTGCCCCTCGTGAAGATGTTGCTCAATGGTCTCAGTCTTCTGTAGAATGCCCACGAGGAGTTGAAATCCAATATACATTGGAAACACAACATATAATATATCAAAAAAAAAATCTTAAAATGATTTATCCAATGATACTGATTTGATAGCAATTTAAACACCGTGTGAAAAGTTATGAACTTTGCAGTCCCGTTGTCTTCACGAAAAACCCAATAAATGGTTGATTTTAAATCAATGATATCTTTACTTCCGGAGCTCTGATTTGGGTGATTTTTTCTTTTGAAATCAACTATTTTTGAAAGAGGAACTTAGATTTGTAATTTGTTTTAGCAATTTCGGCCTCCAGGTGATACAGAAATAAAAAAATCGCATCGTCTTCTGCGGAAAAAACCCTGAAAATTTGCATATTTTAAAATGTCTATATCTTGACTTCCCAAACTCTGTTTCAGACGATGTTTTTTTTTTTTTTTTTTAAATTAGTTCTTTTTCTAAGAGGAACTCATATCTACAACCTGTTTCTACAAATTTTCCATAGAAATATACGTAAATTGTCTGGAATGTCGCGACCGTCTTTTTCTTCTCTAAAAAAATTTGCAAAAATTAAAAAACAATTTGCCCACACTTCTTGCTAAGGAAAGTGCTTTGATACGACTTGTTAAATACAAAAGACCTGAATACAAAATACCACAATAGTACCAAAGATATCTGAATACAATCACCACACAAGATATATGGAACAATATAGAAAACCACCACTTTATTATATCAAACCCTTAGGGTGGCAACACCATACAATGGATCCTATTATGGAAGGGATCCTCTCATGTTCACTTGCCTCTTCGAGGGGGAATCCTACTATTGAGCTACTACTCCAAATACAATATTTTTCTTCATATCTCATTACATTGCATGAACCCCTTTATATAATGCAACCAACCACCTAAGAACATTCTAGAGAAGGAAACTTCTAAAAGCAGAAGTCCTCTTACATTTATTATATCTAACTAACTACCATAATGGGTCAACCAACCACCCAAGAACATTCTAGAGGAGGAACCTTCTAGAAGTAGAAGTCCTCTTACATTTATTATATCTAACTAACTACCATAATGGGCCTTATTTAATACTATAGTGGACCTAGTCCACCTTACATTGAATGGCCTCCATTATGGGCCCTCTAGGCCGCCCACTACCTCTCTAGGTACCTAACAGTTTTCACCAAAACGAAAGTACAATGTGGGTATCAACGAAGATTCTCACATGCCCACCACGAAGGCCATGCGAGAATACCTGCCCAAAGCTACAAGACATCAACACTCCCTCTTAGCGAGGGAGGTATTCTCACCCAGTCCAATATCACCTGGAAGTAGCTCTGTCTCCCATATTGGAAGTGGTTATGCTTTGCACACTAGATCTGCTACCACAACTTCTCTCCAATCCTCTTGATTGGTTTCTCCCTCTATCACTAAAGAAACTCCTACTATATGGCATGGTCTCTTCTTGGAAGACATGCAACTCCTATAAGTCTCTCGCTTTTAAGCTTCCTCAACCCATGACACCTTCTTGACATTATTGGAAGAGTCCTCTCTCCCATCTGAACTTGAAGCTAGACTCCCTATGGATGGTTGACTCCTCCTTCGAGCCTATTAACTCCCTATGAAGTCAGAATCCCTCTGAATCTACTAACTCCCTATGAATTCGATCCCCCTCTGAGACTGCACAACCTCCGTAGCTACCTTCTCCCTATTCACTATCACTTTGCTACTGCTAGCCATAGCTCACATAAGTTGGCCCTTCAACCTATACAAGTTCCTCTCTCTAACTCCAAGAATTATTATTGTGTTTGGGCTAGATCCTCTGGCATGAATAACACTTGTCCATCCATAAACAATACATAATAATCCTTCTTATCAATAACTGAGACTGAGAGCATAGTCCTCTTAAGTTTTGGCACCCATAGCACATTTGTTACCCTCAACACATCTCCTGACTCCAATTGGAATGACATTATTCCAAATCCATGCATAACATGCTTGGTACCCATACCAAGTTCCACACATAAATCTGAGTCAGACTCTGTGAAGCTATCGAAC
Organism: Picea sitchensis; assembly: GCA_010110895.2. NCBI lineage: Eukaryota > Viridiplantae > Streptophyta > Pinopsida > Pinales > Pinaceae > Picea > Picea sitchensis. The sequence goes on from SNQJ01S0004279.1 coordinate 136,263, forward strand.
AAGTCCCGTGCTCCTGTCATATGGCACGAGGCTCCACTATCCACCAACCAAGTCTCATCACCAGAAAATGTGCCAGAAATAACATAGACTAATAGGAATTGCCTCTGAAGCCTGTTTACAACCTCATCAACCTTTGTTGTTGATGTATGTTGCTTCCTTGCCCCTTTCTTTTGTTGTGGACACTGTGAAACATAATGACCAAGCTCATGACAAGAAAAACACATGACCTTTCTAAGGTCCTTCTTCCTCCTCAACTCAGGAGATGCCTCTCTCTTTGGAGAACCTCCTCTTTTGTCCTTCCTAGTATGAGCAATTAAGGCTTGCTTCTCATCATTTCTCCCTTTCGACTTGCTATTCTTAGACTCTATCCGAGCCTCCTCCTGGGTGCAATCGATCCATAATCTATCAAATGGTGGAAACTTCTCCCATGCACAAATCCCCTGCTTAAATGGTTCCCAGGACCTGGGAAAACTATTCAATGCCACATTCACCAAGTCTATGTCATCAACTGCCTCACCAATAGTTGTAAGTTGATAATGAATCCGAGTGATTATCATGAGGTAGCCAACAACTGTATATGAATGGGTCATCTCAATAGCTCGAAGTTGGTGCCTAAAAATCAATTTATGGCTTACATTCCTGCTTTGGTGCAAGACCACCAAAGCATCATACACATCCTTAGATGTTGTCTTTTCGGAAATACGAGGAATCAACTGATCCTTCATGAAATCCAATAATATCTACTTGGCCTTCACTTCCTTCTTCCTATGAGCTACCAATTCTTGAGAATCATTAGGACTTGGAACTAGTGTCTCAACATACTCTTTGAGATCATTCTCCTCCAAGAGAAGGAGAATCCTAGCCTTCCAAGCCCATAAATTTGTTGCCCCTTCCGACATGTCCTCAACTCTAAGAGTGTTCATCATTATGACCTGACCAAAACAAAGACAGAAATATGTAGCAACTTGTGTCTTAAGAGATGATCCTTCTCTCTTTTCAAAGCCTTGACTCTGATACCATGTCAATTTTTCAGCATCTAATTTCAGATCTAAAAATTGCTTCCAAGTGACTCAAATAGTAAACCCTAGGGTTGTTATCACTGAATAATTCTACACTAAAATTATGACAGAAAATTACAGCAGCAAAAACATAAATATCAAAGGGAAATTATCCTTACACTCGAGACACAATTTTTTGTTTTATAAACTTTCCAAGTTCATAATTTATGAGGGAAAAATCAACCCTCTCAACAAACCACAATTTCAACAAAACTAACGACAAAAACATACCTCTTGCAAATTACAAATCAACAAAATATCTTGGGAAATTCCCCTACTTGCAAACTTGTTCCAACATACTTGTTGTACGACATGTACAACTTGGTTACGTCAGCCATACGACTCTTAATGTCACCCAGTACCGCTTGAAAAAACTGACCATAAACCCCGACACGTGAGACACTATTATGCTCCCTCACATGTGCGGTTGTATAGACTGTCAGACGTGTATTTGTACGACATGTCTTCTTCCACACATGCAACCTGCTTTCTTCCTCACATGTGTGGTTGTCTTCTCACATGTGTGGCCTCTCTCTTGGCTAAAAACATAAAACATAATGTCCAAGAACCCTAGGCCATATTTTCCAAAGTGCAGAATTTCCCTTGCTGAAATCTCCAAGCTCCTTAGAACAAGTGCTCACTCACTTATGCTAACTCCATAATGTCACAATAATATGTCACACTATCTCCTCTCCTCTCCTTTTATAGGAGTCCAAAGTGAGTTTAGAAGGCCTTAGCTTACTCTAAGGATCCCTTCACTAAACTCAACATTAAATTAGAATTGTTTATTCACACATGTGGGTGTGAAGCCCCAACACAAGCCCCCAAATCCCATCAATAAGCACATGAAGCCCCAAGCTCCAATCCAAGAGGGTTTTCACCAAAACGAAAGTGCAATGTGTGTGTCAACGAAGATTCTCACATGCCCGACACCAAGGCCATGTGAGAATACCTGCCTGAAACTACAAAACATCAACATAAGGCACATTAAATGGTTAGTTAATAGTAACTCATTGTAATAAAGGGTCCTTTTTAGCAATAAGGCCCAAATTAGTTGGATGTTGGCCTTCATTATAAGGGGCCCATAAGTAGTTAAGATTCTCCACGGATAGCTATATATTGAGTAGAAGCTTATGTATTGTTTTGTCAAGAATTGTTATTGTATTTGGAGCATTACTCTTGGAGGTTGCCCCCTTGAAGAGGCAAGTGAACATAACTCTCTCTTTTTATCTCTCTTTTCTTTTGTGTTATTTGGTTTTGCACTACATTTTATGTGATTGCTCTAAAGTTGTGGGGTTAAGTACACTATACCATCGAAGGTGGAAATGCTTAGGATGGAGAAGGACCTTAATATGGGTAAGTTAAACTTTTCCAGTGTTTGCTTGCCTCACTTCGATTTTAGGGAAGGTTATAGGAAAAATGGTAGGGTTTTGGACAGTATGTCGAGATCAGTTAGAGGGAATGGTGAGAAGACCATTTCCTTAGTACCCCTTGGTTCTCCATCCCATCCTATAACCTCTTCCATCCCAGTGGGTTTGGTGGATCTATCAAGGGATTCAAATCCCTCCTTCATTGTTCATAATTCAATGATGGGACCTACGACAAATTCCTCTCCCTCATAGTCTAGAGTGGGAAAACCCTTGATCCTCCCCGGTTCGGGGTTTGACTCTATGAAGGAATGATGACTTTCTTCGGTGAGAAGGAAGTATTTCCTTAAATGGGCGTAGGAGAAATCCATTGTCGAGATTAGCCAAGGACGAAAAAAACTCATAACCGGGGCCTTTAGAGCATGTCGAGTCCCCTGCCTAATTCCCCCACGAAGATTCTGTCGATTGATATTTGTGAGTTTTGGGGGAAAGCTAAGAAGTTAACCCTAAAGATGATAGTTGATCTCAATTGACCTAACATTCTATTGATTCAGTAGACTATGGAGAAGGGGGATCCTTTGGTGGCTGAGTTGAAAAAGTTTTTGGGCAATTGAGATTTTCTTGCGGTTGATCCCGATGGACTATCTAGGAGGTTATTTATAGGGTGGAAACACAACATCTCACTGATCAATTATTTTTCCTTCTCCTTAGGTTTATGTATACAGGTCTGTATAAAAAGATTGGGGTTTTCCTTTATTGTGCTTAATGTTTATGGTCCATATGAAGAGAAACAAGGATATTGGGATAGGGTGCTCAATTTCCACTACTTTAAGTCTAATAATCTTATCATCAAGGGGGATTTTAACTTTACTATGAATAGAAGAGAGGTCCGGGGGGAAAGTGTGAGGGTTGATCAACATGCATAGTTTTTCTCTAATAGATTTGAAGCTAGTGGACTAGTAGATGTGGAACCACTAAAACTCAGTCCTAATTGGAGCAATAAAAACTTTGGAAAGGAAGGGGTTTTCAAAATATTGGATATATGTGTGGTACATAATATGGTGTTGCAGAAGGTGCTCTGTTACAGGTCTTGAATTGATTTGAACAGGTGTTTGGATCATTTCCCTATCTTTCTTGAACTTGAACTTAATGATTCCAGACTAGGTTTCCCCTTCAAGTTCAATCATGGGTGGATGAAGGAAGAGGATTTTACTAGGTTGGTAAAAGAGAATTGGAAACCATTTGACCCCTCTTTAGATCTTTCTGCTAGTGAATAGTTGATTTTGTCTTTAAAAAATGTTAAGAGGAAAGTGACAACCTGGGTAGAGGAGAGGTACATATCTTGAGATAAAAGTTTGGTGGAAGTGGAAAGAGAAGTGGAGGAGGTGGTAGTTGGACTTGAATTTGGCTCTTTCGAAGAGGATCAATTACTTAAATTAAAACAACTTGAGGCAAAGAGGAAAACAATTATTTTGGAGAAGGAGTCAGAGAGACAAAGTAAAAGCAGAGTTACATGGATAGAGTTGGGGGATAACAACACTAAGTTCTTTCATTCCTTTTCCAGTCATAAAAGGAATATTAATACTATTTGAGAGCTACAAGATCAAAGTGGCACCAAGGTTAGAGGATTTAAAGCTTTGGCAGAACCGGGGGTCAAACACTTTGAAGGGATATACAAGGAACTAGAGAGGGCAAATTTGACTGAGACTTTAAAAGGCATATCCTATTTCCCTAGAATGATTAATGAGGAGCTTGATGAGGATTTGTACAGTCCTGTGACTAAAGAGGACTAGTTTTTGGTCCTGTGGTATTTTAAGAAGGACACGAGTCTTGAACCAGATGGGTGGTTGGTGGAGTTTTATATTGAGTTCTTTGATATGTTTGGTGTGAATTTGTTGAGAGTAGTGGAGGAGGTAAGATATTTTAGAAGGATGAATTGTAGCCTAAATGCAACCTTTATTTCCATGATAAACAAACAGGATTACCCAAAGTCTTTTGATGGGTTTTGACCTATCTAATTGTGTAATTGCTTGCATAAGATTATTGAAAAAGTGATAGCAACAAGATTGAAACCTATCCTTTATGACTACAACTCAGTTGAATAGTTTGGTTTTCTACAAGGAAGACAAATCCATGAGGCCATTGGTATAACATGAGAGGGTTTACACTCTATTAAACTCTCTCACATGCCAACACTAGTAATTAAGCTTGATTTATCAAAGGTGTATGGCAAGGTGTCTTGGTTGTATCTTTGGTTATTTCTATTAAATATTGGTTTCTTATTTCTCGTTGTTAGGTGGATAATGTGCTATGTAACTACTTCTTCCTTTTCAATCTTGATAAATGGTGTTGCCTCGAGTTTTTTCAAGCCTACTAGGGGGCTCAGGTAGGGATGCTCCTTGTCACTGTATCTTTTTCTTCTTGTGGAAGAAGGTTTGAGTAGGTCAATACTTGAGGCTAGGAGAGTGCAATCAATACAAGGTGTTTGAATAGGGAGGGAAGCATTGTCTCATTTGCTTTTCGTGGACGACGTTCTTTGATTTTTCTTTGTGTCTTGTAGAGAAGGTTCATAATTTCAGGAGTTACTTCTCTTATATAACAAGGCTACATTAATGGAAGTGAATGGTGCTAAGTTTGTTTTCCTTACTTCGGGTATGAATGAGGATCAATGTATTGAGTTTGAAATATATTTCCCTTATCAACACCTAGAGTTTAGTGATGGTCTTAAGTACCTAGGATTTACTATTAAGCCTAATTGTTATGGGAAAGTAGATTGGTGGTGGTTGGTCTCCAAAATCGAGAAAAAATTGCTCTATGGTGCAATCAATGGTTGTTTAGAGGGGTAAGATTGGTATTAGTGAAGTTAGTCCTAGAGGCCAACCTTGTTTATTAGCATACTCTTACGTATATTTCAAAAGGCAGTTTGGAGAAAATTCAGAAGTTCTATTATAATTTCCTTTGGAAAGGTAGTAGTGAATTTAAAGGGTCACACTGGGTTAGGTGAAAGAAGTTGGTTGGCCCTAAGGCATTAGGTGGTGGGGATTAAAACACATTCAACTTTTTGGTCAATCCTTGGTAGCAAATTCCTTATGGACTGTACTAAAAAAGGATAGTCCTTGGTGTGGATCTTGGTTCAAAAGTATATAGATCCTGATTCTTTGGTTGGATGGATTAGGAAAGAGCATAAATAGATCCATAATGTGTCTAATCAATGGAAGGATCTATCATTGGCTTTTCCTGTAATACACTCTTATTTGGCTTAGTGTGTGGGTGATGGGACACAAGTGAGGATCGAGGTTGATGCTATAATGGGTTGTAATAAGAATATATTCCTTCCCGGGGCACTTGTACATCATTTAGGAGAGATTGGGAGAACGACCCTTAATTTAATTAAAAAAGCCTATGGAAACAACTATGTGGAAACAAGGTTGGTCGGGTTATGTTGATCTAAAACTGGATGGTGATCTAGCGAGATACTAGATATTATTTGTATAATAATTACATAGGGTTCACATCAGACTTTGTGGGAGTTTGGATGGAATTATTTTGGGGTTCAATAAGTAAGGAGGTTCCTTTACTGCAAAGCTAGGGTATCAGATGCTTTTTTCAATTGGTGACGTAGCATTCCGTTGGTGGTGGAAATATCTATGGAAGGTGAAGGCACCTGCCAAATCAAAACTGCTCATGTGGTTAGCTCTATCAAACAAGGTCCTGAATTTGGACCATTTACAAAAAACAGGTAAGGTGGGACCTAGCAAGTGTTCCTTGTGCAAACTTCACGAGGAAACAAACTCCCATATATTTCTACATTGTGCTTATTCCTTTCAAGTTTGGGCGAGAGGTTGAATGGTTTCTTGGTTTTGACTCTCTCTGGCATGGGTTAACTATTGAAGCCTTCTTCCAGTCTTGGTTCTCAAGGAAGGAACTGGAAAGTATTCAAGCAGTACCATATCTAGTTCTCTAGGGAATTTGGCTTGCAAGGAATGCCTCTTTGTTCGATGATAAACAAATCACTACTTTCCAAGTCTCTACTTAGGTGATGGGATTGCTTCCCTATCGCAAGGAGGTCCCCAAACAAATTGATCCTAGGGGTCTAGGAGAACTACAATTGGATAAATCTATTCCTTGGGGACATTTTGATGGATCTTGTCAAGGAAAAAATAGGACTATTGGACTTTGGTTTTCCTTCTTTCTTTTTGTTTCACATTGCTTTCATTTCAAAGTAAATCTGGGCAGTGAGACTAATAACATTGGAGAAATTATGGCTCTTTTCTATATGCTAAAATTTGCCTTGGGAAGAGGTATGAGATCCTTTCAGCTATTTGGTGACTCCCTTTTGGTCGTAAACTAGATGTGTGAACAAGCTCAGATTCAAAACATTGGACTACGTTTTGTTTTTGAACAACTAAAGGAGATTACTAGAGCTTTCCAAAATATTAGGTTCACTCGTATATACAGAGAGAAGAATCAGGTTGCCAATGAACTTTCCAAAGAAGGATTTGAGTTAACGGAGAATCATTTTGTCCTATCTAAATTTCATGATGGTCATTATGTTGTTATTAAACAATCTTATCTTGATGTATTTTGAAATTGCCATTTGTGATCAAGTCTATAATATGTTATTTAGGGACCTATTGGTGACAATTATCTATGTCTTTTTGTTGAGCTTATGTTTAGCTCTATTTGTGGTAGTAGTTAATTCCCTCTCGAGGGGCCTTTTTGGATAGTGCTTAGAGCACCTTATGATTATATTTTATATTCTACTTGAATAAGAAATACATTTTTTTCCTAGGAAAAAAAGAGAGAAATAACATCATAATCAAGCAATACCATACTACTATAATGCTTAAGGCAATCAAACTAATCTATCAATATCCATAATAAATTTCAATTTACTATGAGTTAATAATAGCAATATTGCATTGGGGTGATGAAAATCTCCATTGAAAATGTAATTGGTCCACCAAATGCATCCTTAAGAAAGAAGAAACAAGTTGATGTTGAATCTTTAGCCATAGCCCAAGCCAATTTGTCTTGCTGAGGAGGTTAATGGGCATTCCAACAACTAATATTGCATGCAAATGTTTCACGTCACAAATATGTCACATATTTGAATTAGGTGAAGACTAAAAAATGGTTGCTCATTGCACTAATAAGTAATAGGAATTAAAGAGGAAATAGAAAAGTCCTTCCCTTTTGAGCATCTAGTATGGGACTTTAAGAGCATAGGTCGCCCACAAGGTTAAAAACATGTGTGTGTGTGTGTAATTGTTGATAATAGCATAAAAGATTGGAAAATTGTTTCAAACAAGGGACAAAAATACATTTACATGCTACAAACTATAGTACCTTTGGCATGGATACTTCAACTTAAAATACTTAAGATTTCTTAGTAAAGAGACAACTAATACTTCCCGCATTTCACATTGACATCAAAGCAGATTCTATGACATTATTTTGCATAAATGCCTTGATTATTTATTTGACCACCCTTGGTACCAATAAACCTAAAATGAATTAACATTGATACTTTACAATTTAGTGAGAAAATAACATAATCGACTTTGAGCCTTTAATAGCTTGTTTGCTTTGGGTTTCCTTTGGAATTTCATTTCCTTGTTGTTTCAATATCCCAAACTTTTCTAAAAGCATATTCAAAAATTGACATAACCAAACAAGAAACTATTAAGATATTTAGACACTCAAGAGTTAGTTAAGATCAACTTGGTCTAATGTGTCTTTATGTAAAGTTTGTTTCTTTAGTGTGCATTATAATTATCTAATCCAATGGTCACAATTATGTTCTAGACATAAAGTAATCCAATGGTTCATCTTCCGTTCAATATTAACAACTATATTAATACATGCCTTAACACCAGATTGGTCCATGATCTCTATTTAAAGAGCACCGGGAGTCATTTACTAATGATTGATTGTAAGAAACACATATGCAATTTATTTTCATTTTGCAATGATATATTGTCTCAAATGGTCGCATTTGCTGGGGACGTGGACTATTTCTCTCTCCAATGGTTTTAGCCATATAATACATCAGTATGTTGATCTTTGATATATTTGTGTGATTAGTTTCCTTGAGGTGTTATACCTATGTGGATATATTATGTTTATTGAGCATTGTATCAGAGCCCTTATGAAGACCCACTCGCATTCTTAATTGAGATTTTGAACCTCTATAACTGCATGTATCAAAGGACTTATAGATTCTTATGTTTTTGAGCATTTATGGGTTGAGAGAACCATTCTGATGTGTTTGGAGCACTATTTTCAGTTGGAAACCCTTTTCATTTCACCTGAAAATGTTTTTGTTTGCCCAAGATCCAACCATGTTTATCAGATCTAGAGGTGTACAATGTCATTACAATTCTTAAAATTTATTTCATTTAGTTTTAATATCTCTATTTGGTTTTTCTATTTTTATTTATGGTTTGCTCCCTTTCCATGGCATATGCTCTTTGTCGTGCTCCTTGTGCGATCTCAATAAATAAAAAATAGAACGAGAAGTGTTTTCTTTTCTACGTATGCTCTTTGCTACCTGCATTTTTCGAGTAGACTAACCGAAATCTAATCCTAAACTTATGAAGTTTTAGATTTTATTTTTCTCGAAAATTTCGCTTGTTATTGTGTACAATTGTGTACAAGTTTTTTTTACAAGTTAAAACAAGGGTTTTGAGGGTAAGCACACTCTGTGATTCCTTCCTAATATTTGTTATATATTTTGCATTAACTCACTTCATTAAAAGTTAATTTATTAAATTAGAGGTCTTGTGTTCATGTCTTTCTTTTCATTAAGTTACTTTATGGAAGAGTTCATGCAACATTAATTTTTAAGATCTAGAGGAATCAATAAGTGTCAGGATTACCTAGGCAAGGCCCAAGTTCAAATCCGGTTGGTTGTCACAATAAACGCTAGGCTAGTGTCAGTAGTCTACAAGTCACTGCCTAACAAGAAACATATGATTTAGCAAGGGTGGAAACATCATGAGACACACTCGCAGTGGAGGTCCCACTCGTAGGGGAACCTACCCTTCTAGCCTTATCACAATAGGCCAAATGTCTCATGCAACTTTAACCTATAACACAACTTTATCATAATGTTAATTTCACTTAAGTTATAAAACTAAATCACACATAAAGTAACTCTAATAAAAAAAGATTAAGTTACTTTTTGCATGCAACTTTAAGTTATGAAGTGATTTGTGGTTTCAACATGGCTCACCAAGAAGGGAGGTGACTTAAGAATTAAAGCATCAAGGCATTTGGTGTGGTTGTTGTGGTTCGTGGGAGGTTATTTTTTGAGGTAATGTGCCCTCCTTGCTGGTACCTTATATTGTGTCCACTAGGAAACCCCTAGTTCTATGCCTGCATTTTCTTGTTATTGTTTTAATTGAGGTATATGCCACTCCGTCTTTGTTAGTTTTTAACAAAACAAGAATTGGTGTTAGTTATTTGGGGTTTGTTTAGTTTGGATTTCATGTTCACAACCATGTTCAAAGGATTTTCGAGGGGTCTAGGTTCTTTTTCAGTGGTTTTGTGCGATGGTTTATGGTGGAAAAAATAGAGAACCCGGATTGGAAAGAAGTCAGGAAAATCCTCCGTGGACACGATGAAATTAATGAAGCTAATAGTAATGCTCTCCTCCAAATCTCATCGAAAATTTCAAAGTTGGAGCAAGCTAGTGCAACAAACACTGCTAACATCATGAACCTTCTCCACCTATAGAAGTAGATAATCGAAACTTTGGAAGCTGAATGTCAACCCTTCGCTCTATGATCCTCCCTCAGCGTATATAGTCTCCTTCTCTCACCTCCAACAACCAGGGCTCAATAAATTTGCAACAACAAGATCTCAGGGAATATGACACAGGTGGAAAACTTCATGATCTTATGGAGGTGGAGGAAATAGGCTCCCTTCACTTTGTTGAGGGGCATGAAGCTCGAGACAATGCACCCCCTAAGTGGTTATGTTTTTCAGAATAGTTAAATTTTTGGTTCAATTTGTAAAACATGTTACGAGATGAAATACTTGGAATGTCAGTTTAGAGAAGGTTATAATGTTTTTATCAGTCTTATTAGAACTATATTCAATGTTAGATCAAATTTTGGAATTTTGTATGTAAATTGTTGTCAACTCCGATGCAACCCCTCTTCTTAATGAAAAAATATTCTATTATCATTAAAAAACAAATTTAAGTTATGAAGTGACTTCATTGTAAAAGTGATTCTCACTTCTTTTATAAAAGTGGGTCACTTAGATTACAAAAATAACTCATTTATAAAGGTGGGCTTATAGGGAAAGTCCATTTTCAACGTTTTCTTTTTAACTACCTTCGAGAGCTTTTCATCAAGACAATCAACTTTTGCTTTTGAAGTAATTTTACTTGCATATTGTAATATGAATAGTCCAAGTGATCTCCTATTTACCAGTTCAAACCACATCTCATTGAAATCTCATATGGAGCATATACTATGAAGTAGTGGACTTTATCAAGTTACCTTGGGAACAAAAGTTACCCATCTTAATGCATCAAAGAAAGCCAAATGAGATAATAAAAATGACAAAACACATGGATTAATCAGAATGGCCATCTCCATTGATCTTCAATTTCATATTCAAGGAATTGAGACCCCAGATGCAGTATGGCAAAAGTTGGAAACCAATGAGATTCGATCCCACTAGCTTGAAAATTAATTGATTGCTTTAAATCACAGTGATTTATCTTTCAATGGAGATTTTATATCTAAGTTTAACACACTACTTTTACTTGCAGAATGTAAAATAACCAAGACATATGATCAACTTATATATGTTATTCTTAATAATCTTAGCATTGCCTATTTTATTTTTGTATCTACGTTTTCACTCCAATAAACAAACTCTTATTAGTCAAGGGGTTACTTACAAAATGCCCACTATTGAATCTTTTTATGGTTCTTTGATTAGAGATCAAGATAAGTCTTGCATATTGGATTGATCACCATTGTAGGTACATCTAACAAAGCCTTAGTGACACAACAATATGATAAAGCGCAGCATTTGAAGAAACAATGTCCTCACAACAATAAACAAAACAAGGGTCCCAAACCCTCTCAACCAACTCCTACTCCCAATGGTGAAAAAGGAACTAAATAAAAAGGTAAGAAGACTAAGAGACATTGTAATTTTTGTGGGTGAGATGGTCATCTGGGGTTTAATGTTTCAAGCAAATGAAATCCTTAGAAGCAACAATGAAGAAACATAACATCACTATTGATTCTTCTTCTTCCAACTCTTCTTCTCATGGATGTGCACTTTTTGCTTCTAGTTTTTCCTTCAATGCAACATATACTACTTCTAATGAGTGGCTTATTGATTCCGAAGCATCGTATCATTTGGCCAAGGATAAAGCCATGTTTTCTACTCTTAACGAATGTAACAACAAGCAAATATTTGTTGGTGATGATAGATCTCTTAGTGTTGTAGGGTTTTGAATAGTTCAACTTGATGATGGTCATCTTAATGATGTGTGTAACGCCCCCAGCCTCCAAGCCAAGCCACGCCACACAATTCTTTTCTCTAATACCATTTATTAATTACCATGCCATGCATATGCAATGAACATGCAATTCTAACAACATACAATCCATGCATAAATATGTACAATTAAACCACAATAGAGTTAACATAAATAACCACAAATAAAACATCATAACACATAAAATAAACTTATATTTTAATTAAAATCACTGACTGGTTGCAGACCGAAGACATTCCTCCCAGCCATAGACTTTGTTGTTCATTCACTCTCAATGGCAGGTCACTCTCAAGATGGGGATATGACTCCACCAAGGAAAAGGCTACTTAAGTCAAACTAAGGTATGACAACCAACACAAATAAGGATAGTCCCATGTGCCAACTCTAACAATAGTTCCTACCCACAATCTCTCATTCCCCACAACCTGTCCCACCCTATGAAGTGTACCCCTTCTCTGCTCAATAGTCCTTTGGCTTTCCCACTTTCCTTCGAGGGCTTCAACAACATGTTGACCACAAAGTCTCAGATCTTTGTGGCCCTTGGAACATAAGGTTTCTCTACGAGTTACAACACCCACTAGGCCAGTACACAGGGAAACCTATTCCCAAAAATCAAGTATAATTTTAAGGATGGAAATTTATATTAAAATGTAGAAACTTGGGCTAATCTTACTAGTCCTTAATATGCACAATGCAAAATGTTTGGCGATAGTTTTGTAAAAATATTCAAATTTATCAGGATTTTATATAGTTTCTATAAAATTTTGGCGATTTTTAAGGTAAAATAATTTTATTTTATGGAATTTGGGTGAATCATTTTTAGAAAAAATGGAAGTTGGTGAATATTATTTGGGAAAAAACCATGGAAAATTAGCCCATTGGCGAAATTTATCCCCTAAATTTTTTCCTGCCAACAATTCTCTCACCCAAAGAGAATGCTCCACATGCCCAACAACCTGATTCATCAGCCCAAACTGTTGATGCATGGTAACATCGGACATGTACTTCCACATAGGCTTGGTGTCTAGCATGTGGAAGTCGTCCAAAGTCTTCTACCTTGAGACTTTACTTTAACTAAAGTAATTATTAAAGTAAGTGCTTTTATTAGTGAGTTGAGCTTTATTTAATGAAATGCTTTAATTAGCATTAGTGAATTAAATAATATCCATTGATCTCAAATGAGGTGAAAAGTAATCTCAACTGCCAATCACTTTGGAGATCAAGGTTAGGTCACAACTCAATCTTATAAAATCAAGGCTAGGGTAAAAGAGAAGATACTTTTACACATAGACATCAAAGAAGGACTTTTTCTAGTGTGGATTCATTCGAGAGTGTAGAAGCAAAGAAGGACTTTTTCTTACACTTTGCATGAGTGAGTGAGATCTCATAGAGATTGGGTGAAGAGTATTTTATTCAAGTGTTGATGCAGAGAGAGTTGGATTACAAAGGACTATCATTCAAGGAGATCTATAATCGGTGGAGAAGGACTTCCATCTAAAGATCTGGGCCAAGAGAGAGAGAGAGAGAGAGAGAGAGAGAGAGAGAGAGAGAGAAGTCGTACAAGAAAAATATGGGTCGTCACAGACAATACATGTTTTCTGGTACAGGTCACGTAGGTAGTGCGAGTTTTGGCATTACAGTCACGCAGATAATACATAACAACACAAGTATTAGGGTAACAATTGTGGTGTTGTCGTATAGAGTCGTACAATAGGTTTGGCAGCAGATGATCTGGTCGGGTGCAGATGTACTTTATCTCTTTTCTATTTGGGCCATTTTCATAGTAAGGGAGTCCTTGTAAGATTGGAAGATATTTGAATGATAATCTTAGTTGTTGGGAAAAATATCTTTGTGTATTGTGCATGAGATTTTTGGTCTCCTTATTTGTGCTTTTGCTGTAATGTTTAGTTGATAACTTAGATGTGCTTTGATTCAAGAAGTGATTTTTTTGGAATTAACTATCGGTTGCTGGGTTGAGGGAAATTTCAACATGGTATCAGAGCATGTTGAAATAATCAACACAAACCACCAAGGATTTATTGGGTAACAATCAACTTCACAACTCCCACTCTCTCTAGGAAATGGTATAGATGATGGATGGAATGAATGAGTGAATGATTAACAAGAATGAGAATTGCACTAAATTCTCAATATTATGTATGCATGTTCCTATCTCGACACTTGTCATTCTAGGAACTACCTTTGAATCCACTTGGTGATTCATTCCCCTCACTTAGGAAATTAGGATTAAATCATTACATAAGACATAGGACTTAGGAAAAATATTATTTTGTTCATTGGATTAAACCCCCTTGACTTATCCCCTTTTCCTCTCAAGTCCTAGCCCCCTTTCCCTCTCGTGGAGTCCCAACCCCACATACTCTTTTGTTTGACTTGGTCTGCAACAATGATGTATTTTATCAATATATCCGTGTGTGATTACATATTACATTTGTTTGGATCGCTTGCCTTTCAACTCATAGGCTCTCTGGCCTAAATCACACAGGCACTGTGGCCTTAAAACATATATACAAAGGCACTCTGGCCTAAAATTTCCTGGCTCACCAACCTATAAAGTATATGTACATTTACAATTGGGGTTCATCCTAGGGGTATCACATTCTCCTCCCCATTATTTATGCATTGTCCTCAGTGCATTATATACACATGTACAAACAAAATTACTCAAAATGCTCCAAAAATATGTGGCTACTCCTCCTTCATGGCATCCTCATGCTCCCATGTTGCATCCTTAGGGTCATAGTAGGTCCACTGCACTTTTACCAGCTTGATGGTTCGATCCTAGAGCACATTGACCTTCTTGTCCAATATGCACATGAATCGACATGGAAGTCGCCCTTGTGTTCCACCTTAATCACATTCCAATCAATTACATGATTAACACCAGGAACATACTTTTTAAGCAAAGACACATTGAATACATTATGAATGCACATGGATGCAAGCAATGCAATCATATATGCAACATGACCAATCCTCTCCAAGGTTTCAAAGGGTCCACAATATCTTGCTGCTAGTTTTGGGTAGCTTCCCAATTTAAGTGAACTATTGTTAGCTTTCACTTTTAAGAAGACATGCTCACCCACTTTGAAGTATCTGTGCATTCTACCTTTGTCTGCATAACTTTTATGCATGTCCTAAGCAACCTTTAAATTCTATTTTATTTTCACCATTTGCTCTTCCATGTCTTTGAGCAATTTCTGCTAAACCACTGCTCTGTTTCCTGTGTTGTCCCAACTCACTAGCGTATTGCACTTTCTACCATATATTGCTTCAAATGGAATCATCTTCAAAGGTTCCCGGTACCCATTATTATAAGAAAATTTAACTAAATGTAGATAATCTTCTCACTTTGATGGTTTATCCATCACTTCCGTTCTCAACATATCCTCAATCTCCTCATTGACTCTCTCTGTTTTCCCATATGATTCTCAGTGATATGTTGTGCTAAAATTAATATTTGTCCCAAATCCCTTAAATAATTTAATGTGAACTTGGAATCTTTGTGATAAACAATTCCCTTAGGCACACCATGTAGCCTGGAAATTCCTCTCATGTAAATCTATGCAATGTTAGTTGCCTTATGAGTTAGCTTCATTGGAATAAAATGAGTAAGTTTAGTTAGTTTATCCACCACCACCATGATGGAATGATCTTGCTTCAATGTTCTGGGCAACTTGGTGATAAAATCAATTGTCACAACTTCTCATTTCCAGAAAGGAATAGACAATGTTTGTAGCAATCCAGCTGGATGTCTGTACTCAACCTTTACCTTCTGACATTCTAAACATCTGGCTATATAATCAACCACCTATTTCTTCATACCTGGCCAAAAATATTGACTCTTTACAACTGCAATTGTTTTTTGGTATCCTAGGTGCCCAACATAAGTCACAGTATGCATTTCTCTCAGCACCACATTTTTCATCTCTTGAGATTTAGGCACATATACTATGTTCCTGTACACTAGGATTCCATCCTCTCTCAACTCATAATCTTTAATTTTCTACTAAAAATTACCTTCTTGTAATATTTATTTTGTTTGCAAATGATGTTGATCTCATTTTGCAGCTTCCAAAATTTTGTCTTTTAAATCAAATTTGTACATGCTAATGGTTGTAACATACATCTCATGCACTCTCTCACTGAGTGCATCAACCACCTTGTTCTCTTTGCCTTTGATATGTTTTATATCAAAGTCACACTCACTAAGGAATTCCAGCCATCTAATTGGCCAGGAATTCAAAGTTGGCTGCCCAAACAAATATTCCAGACCACTACGATCTATCCTCAACTCAAATCTATTTCTCTTAAGACAATGCCTCCACATCTTTAAGGCATGAAATATGGATGTCAATTCTAAATCATTTGTGACACAGTGCCTCTCATGTTCCTTCAACTTCCTTGACTCATAACATATCACATGCTCATTTTGGGTAAGGACTCCTCCAAGCCCTACCTTGCAAGCATAAATGCACACAACAAAATCTTCATTTGGATCAACAATCTTCAATATTGGTGCACTTGTTAATAAATTCTTAAAGTGTTGAAAAATTTCTTCACATTTAGAGGTCCACTTGAACTTCACACCCTTCTTTTGCAAAGAAGTGATCGGATGTGAAATCATTAAAAATCCTTCAATAAATATTCTATAATAACCTGCAAGTCCCATGAACAATCTCACCTCTGAGATATTATTTGGTGTTGAGCCATACCTTCTTCTAAATTTTGTCTTGTGGATATCTTGTCTTTAATCCTCACTTGATGATAGAACGACCATAAAACAATATTGGAAAACATATTTGCATCTTTCAATCGATAAAAAATATCATCTATCCTTGGCAAATGATACTTGTTCTTCACGGTCACCTTATTTAGCTGCTTGAAATCAATGCATAGCCTCAAGGTTCCATCCTTCTTTTTCACAAACAACACTGGGGTACCTCAAGGTGATACACTTGGGAATATATATCCCTTCTTCAAAATTTATTCAAGTTGCATTTGCAATTCCTTCAACTTTGGTGTACTCATTCTATAAGGAGTCTTGGACACTAGGAAAACTACATGCATCAAATTGATGGAGAAATTTATATCTCTCTTTGGTGGCAACCCTAGTATCTCTCTAAATACACCCTCATAATCCTTCAAGACTGGATGGCCTTCAATAGTTGGCACATTATCCTTAGTTTCCTCTTCCCTATGAGCTGCATAAATTTGGCATCCTTTCCTAAAGCTTCTTTTCAGCTGTAAGGATGAAATTTCTCTGATAGATACTGCCCTTGGAACACCTAAATTGTTCTAAAGTTTTCGTCCTCACCCAAAAAAGAGAATGTCTTGTTATAGCAATCTAGGACAACATGATGTTTATCCAATCGATCCATACCAATTAGGCAATCATATGAACCCAAAGGTATGATATTAAAATATGCCTTTGCGCTCAACCCATTCATGTCCATTGGAAAATCCTTAACCAACTCATTGATTCTTATTTTAACTCTTGTAGCTAACTAAACTAGTAAATATTTCCCATGCTTATTTACAAAATAAATCTCTCAATAATATTAGGATCCAAGTAACGATGGCTAGCTCCTGAATCAATTAAAATAGTTATAGGTTGATCATTGATCTTACCTTCCACTTCAATCATATGAGATTGAAATTCAACTTGCTTGTTGTTCAAGGCTGCATAGATCATTGGCATGCTTCTTCCCATGTCTTCAACTGTACCATCCTGTTGAATGTTGTACATGGTCCTCTTATCTCCTTTGTGAGGACAATATATGTACATGTGATCTCCCTCACAACTCCAACATTTTATAGGTTGTTGTCTTGGCCTTTTTCCCAATGATTTTGTCATTCTAGGTTCATTTTGAGTGGGTTGTCCCTGAGAACTATTTATTACGAATGGTGGCTTCTACCCTTTCTTTCTCTACTCCATATTACCTTTATTTTTCTCAACCCAAGCTCTCTGAAAGGTTGATCGTCCTTTATGCCGATCATAAAGGCACTTGGCTCTCCTTATTGCTTCCTCCAACGTCTTGGGATAATCATATTGTATCTTATCACTGAATATTGAAGGTATCCCACTCAAGAACCTTTGAATCTTGACTTGCTCATCCTTGATGAAGTCAACATACCTCAACAACTCTAAGGTCTTCTCTCATACTCATCCATGGTCTTACTCCCAAGCTTGAGTTCAAATAACTCCTTCATATTCCTATCATAATAACGCTTGGACAAGTATTTCTTCTGAAAATACTTTCTGAACTGCCACCAAGTGATCTTCTTCTCATCAATGTGATTTACTTGGATGAGCTGGTCCCACCACATTGATGGTTTTCCCTTAAGTTGGTAAATTGCAATTCTACCTTCTGCTTCCAAGGAATAATTGTGCGAGTGGAAATAATTCCTCATCCCCAACAACCAAACCTCTGCATCCTCATCTTTCCCTTGCTCACCATCAAAGGTAGAAGGTCTTATCTTTCCCATCTCCCCTTATAGTTCATCCACTCCAGTCCTCCTCTTATGCTTTCTCACATGATATAAACTTGGAATACTTTATGTTGTTCAAACTAAGTGTCTTAGTGAGTCATGATGATGTCTACCAACACTTCTCTATTCTTCCTTTTTGTCATGAGATATATGATCCTTTGACTTACTTGAATCTGTCTCCTTATCCACCTTCTTTTCTATCATGTCCAAGCTTTGCAACAACTTGTTGTTGTAGCCATTGCGATGTGCTTGAGATTTCATAAGTTTCTCATTATTAGCTTTATAGCTCAACACATATATTTGTAGAATCTTTATTGTCTCTACTAAATTTATGCTCTCCTCTTTGCCTTCTCCTTGCCCATTTGATTTAATTTATGCATTAACCAAGATGATGTGCAATCCCCTGAATTCTTCCTCATGGCTATAAGTTCTCTATGCATCCTTGATGTCTCTGGTATCTTTGTTGATTCTTCTCTGTTCTATTTGTGCTCTTAAATATGCAAAATGTGCATGCAATAGGATTTGTTAGACAAAATAATTCAACAATTCCATAAAATTATGCATAATTCTACCCTTTAAGTGCACCATAACTCTTCTTTTTGACTTCCTATGAATTCTGCTGCTCAATTCACAGTTCTAGGTGTATATCTAGATCCTTCTATGCAAGATCTTTCCCATGACTACTTTCTTGCTCAATTATGAGTTCCGAGAATAAAATTATAGTCATCTGAATTTTTCTAATTCCCCCTTTTGTGCACCTTCCATCTGGTGAGCTTAATTCCAAACACCCACTCTTTTGGAATTTTGACAGAATCCTAATTGGGTTTCTTCATGCCTATAATTTGATAAATCTATGCAATTTTAACCTTCATCCATGCATCCAGGCTTCTAGTTACAACCTGCTAAAGTTTTGACTGTTTCCCCCTTTTAACACTGAATGCTAGAAGAATCTTTTCTCTCATCCTATACACTTTTGAATACCCAAATTCCCAATCTGTCTTCATGGTTGTGTTCTATGGTTCACGAGATTTCCATAGGCTACTCATGTGCCCCAAAATGACTTATCAGGGAGTTATGCCCTCTGGAAGTAAACTCGCGCCGAAATTTTACCTTGCAATGTTTAGGCTTTAACTTTCTCCTACAAGCTTTGTTTTTCTCCAGAGATAGATCGTTGGAAAGCTCTCCTAGAGCTCTTTTATATGAAATGCAAAGACTAGGTAAATCAATTATACACCTTGTTCTTGTAAAATTTGATTGCCTAAAAATGATGTTTAGGCCCGAAAAAATGCCCTGCAAGATTATGACACACAAAAGCACTACATTTTTCTAACAAATTTGACTAGTTTCTACTATCATGACTGCTGATGTGGCATTCTGGGGCCACATGGAATCTTGAGGTGATTCCATGTCATCCCCTTGGCCACCTTAGCCTTGCCTGATCATCCCCTGCCTTCCTCTTTCCTCTTTCCTCCTTTACCCTTTTCACATTTTATAAATAATTAAAATAATTTTATTCATGGGCCTACTCATACTGGCTATCCACCTAACATACTTCTGACCTTGGATGGGACAAAGGTCCCACCTTTTCTAGCATACTTCCATGCGTCACCCCCTCATTGGCCGCGAGGATGGGTGGGTCCCATCTTGTGCCCCTTTTCCTTCGGTGCACGAACTCATCCCCATACCAGATCTAATGACAAAGGTTGGGGAATGATTGACAACCTACAACTATTTCACATCATCAACTTGCGTGAGGGTTAACACCCCCTCTGCGATGCGAACCCAAAAGTCACCAATTATACATGGCACATTTTTACAAGTTTCACATCGCCAAATAATTTTTGGAAAACCACTTTTCATGATGTGAAACCACTTATGGTTTCGGTCAATACCGCCTTGTCCATGTCGCACCTATGCCAAATATCAGTTCGCCACCTCGCACTGCAGACCCCCATCCTTGCCATTGTGGAGATGATATAATGGTGGATATGAGAGAAAATCTATGGTTGTGATTCATTTCTCACGGTGAAGTTGTTTGGAGGTCAACAAACACCTCACAATTCGATACCACTTACCGCCCAATGATACGTGGCAACCCTTCACTGGTTTTACACCAGTAAAATTTTTGGAAACCGCTTTGCTAATGATGCAATACCACTTATGATATTGAAAACCACTGAACTAGTCACCCTGCCACCATGGTAGTCCACCTCACCACTGTCACACCACCCACCATGTGGTCTCCATGTCATGCTAACGTCATGGTATGAAAAAATTCCCATTTTTTCAAAAAAATTTGGATTTTTAAAAAAGTAGCTAATTTCAAAATTCCGCCATGACCTCCATGACCTCCATGACCTCCATGAAACTCTAAAATTAAGCTTGTCATGGTCAATTTCGTCCTTGTGCATGTCAATTCGACTTTTGCACCCAAAAATTGACACTCCCACGTCAAATTTTCAAAGAATTTCACTATAGAAATTGAGGCTTTTGCCCAATTTTGCCATGGTTGCACTATAATGTTCAAAATTCGACCAATTACAAGAGAAAAAAAATGTTCAAACTGAGGTTAATATTGGGGATTTTAACCGCTAGGCTCAATTCCCTAAAATTCCTCATGAATTTTCCCCCAATTTTACGAGGGTAATTTTGAAAAATAAGTTGCATACATCCTTTGAATTTAATTATGCAATTTCATCTTCCGCATGTTGAGTTCGGCTCATGCAGTCTCAGTGTTGAACCTGTGGCTTTGATACCATGATGTGACGCCTAGCCTCCAAGCTGCACCATGCCACACAATTTTTTTCTTTGATACTATTTATCAATTACCATGCCCTGCATATGCAATGAATATGCAGTTATTACATCATACAATCCATGCATAAATATGCACAATTAAACCACAATAGAGTTAACATAAATAACCACACATAAAACATCATGACACATGTTAGCGTCGGAAGTCACTCCTGGATTGCTTGCAGGAGCAGAGCCCAACGCCCATCAGTTTTTATGTCACGGTTTGATAAATGGGCGATCAAATGGGTAGAGACTCGAGGAGATATCACTCTAACTCGGGGACTGGATCTGGTACGTAAAGAACAAAGGAGGTCTGGAATCGACTGATCTCGGTACGAAGAACAAGGAGGTCTCGAATCCTAATCTCAAACAAGGTTGATTAAAAAGATGAGCGTGGAAGATTCGCAAGAAAGGTGAACAAACGCTTCCGGGTAACAAAGCTTACAAATGTTTGTAGAAAATCCGAATCGCTAGATCCTCCTCGTTCAGTGGCTTCAAGAACTCAATAGAAGACTTGATCGATCCTCCAATCAAGTCATTCATCGCTATGAAATCACAGAACCGACAGACTCCTGTAATTATTACGTTGGATCCATTACAACATCATCCTATAACATCTACAACTCGACCGACTTTCCACCGAGCCGCTTCTAACACAAGATAACAAAGATGTAAAGAAACAAGCACTCATAAGGCAAGAAGTCCCAAAAGCTCATACATAACCAAAGCATCAAGTTTTCATTAAAGCTTACAAATGAGCTTTGCTCAACCATCGATACCTGCCGCAAATGGTGAAAAGGCCTACATATACCAAAACAAAACACAAGAAAACGAGATAATCGTGACATTATTAATAACATTGCATCTCAGACAGCCTTCCGACAATTACAAGATGCGCATCGACGATCGTGGCTTCTATGACAGACGCCTATCTTATCTCAAGGGTTCCAGTTAAGGAGTAGCTGAGCCATTAAGCGCCGAGCTAGCATGTGCCTGTGAGTTCCTTCAAGTATCGAGACTTCGGCATGGCATTTTTGAGGAAATTGATACACAGGACATCTGCGAGCAGGCGGCTCGCCAAACCATCCATTCCCCTCACTTAATGAATGAAATGAGGTTTCAACCAATTCCGCTTCTTGCCACATTTCTTACTTCGCATTTGTCAATATGGAGATCATATCCGATACGGAGACCGCGACGATCCTTCAAGAATCAACTCGGCGCTTCTTCGGGCTTCTTCCCGCAGCCTTCCTTCACATGACCACTGGCCGTGACCTTGTGCCTATTCAGTTGCACTCCTTTCGCATCTCGCCTTCGCTACCGGGAGGAGGTCTGTCCTCACCTTCAAAGTCGTGATGGGTGAATAGGCGAGGAGCCTAATCGCTCACCATGTGCCCCTCTGGATGGATGATTGAGATCATCTCGACAATACTTGTGGGCCCAGGTCCTCACGACCTCGAAACCTCGCCGATCGATCCGTCGAGTTTTCACCTTCCTATTTCACGAGTCCCCGAGATGTGAGAATTCAACGAAATGTCAGATTTTATTCCAGCCTAACGTTAATCCACCTGGCTTAATTAATGCTGGTCCCACCCTTATGCTCTCGCCATACGCTCACACGACCTCTATTAATTTAACTCGCTAACTTATCGCTAATTCTGACTTCTTGCAGCGAGATCCCGAGGGCTTCGCCACCTGTATTCCACTTCGCTTCTTTGTTATGGCCACCTGTCCTACAATCCATTTAAATCAAGCAACCTCGCTCGCCACTCTCGGTATTTTCACGAGATCATGCACAACTTCATCGCAGGATCCAACGGCCCTCCTATGATCCGGATCCGCACCAATTGTCCTTTCTCGCCTCGCCTCCTGGACTTGGAGCACTAAATGCTCTAGTTCTTTACCTCGCGAACTTTCGAGTTCACGAGATCCTCGATCTCTACCACATGCCCTCTCGTGATGGATTCATCCACCTTTCCTGCCACTTCACACTGTGGAAGCTCTATCGACTTATTCTTTTCCAACCTCCAATGCCCTGAGTCCTCAAGTGGGTAATCTCGCGACAAGCCGTCCGCTTCCAGCCAACAAATTCGCATCTTATTGCCGACCACCTACCGACACCGCTCACCTCTTTAAAACTTCTGCGCTATACTTGGCATGACTCGACCGACCGTACTACTCCAATCGAATTCGCTGACTTGGCTTCAAATAGACCTTGATGTCACGCCGGGACGATATCTTGCCTTTACTCGGGCTGACTTGTTATTTGAAAAAATGTGATTCTCCTGCTATGCTTTGGAGCATTCACAGTAACTTGTAGAGACCTCAATGCTTTCGAGCTTCCCAAGACAAGAATGGTTGCTAACATTAGGCTCCATGGGGATAGAGTCGTCCCCCTCGCGATGCTCTTAAGAATCATTCCGCAGCTCTTCAAAGGCCTTGCCATGGAGTCATGTCAAACATCCTCATCACGTAATAAAGGCCGAAAAATAAAGTAACAAAATAAAGCTACATGCTCAAAGGTTTATTTATATACAACTTTAAACTAATAAAATATTTTACATGGGTTAGGTGAAAGAAAAATTCCACCAAAGCCATTCAAGCGTATTCCCTCGATAGAAGCCCTTCCTTCACAATGATCATCAACAAATGGTAACCGATAACAAATGATTAGAGCATCTATCAACTCCTCCTACAGTCGGAGTTGAGATTTTCGAAATAGGCGTCAAGGTATAGGAGAAATGCCAACATGTACGGTCGATACAATATCGAATGAGTGCATGGCTTCTGCAAGGAATTACAAATATGGCCTCTTTTCCTCGCCATTAATGCTTGTTCACATCGGGTCAATGTCTCATATCCAACACGTAGGTGAATAATCAAGTAGGTCTGCCGATCTCGTGGTGGTCAGCCGTTGACTGCTCATACAGCTCAGAACTCCATTCAATCGCTTCCTCCGTTCTTCCAAGCTCTCTTTCTTAGTGCTCTGCTGGTCAGAGTCATAATCATCATATAGAGACTGTTTCCGGTTTCAATTTGCTGCCTGTGGGCCAGTTTCGCATTGTCTTTCATTTCAGAATCAGAGGAGAAGCCTGCTAGCTCTTCTTGGAAGTTCGGTGTCCACTTAATCCTGATTCATAGTCACATACATGGGTCGGATGCTACCTGTGTCATCAATATATGATGGGGCTTATCGCTTCCTCAACTCAATAGCTGCTAAAGCTAGGTGGAGCACTGCATTCTTCATCTTGCAAAAGGAACGATTCTAGACTTCTCTTCAATCCCTAATGTAAATACATCATGAAATCTCGAAGAAAAAGAGAAACGTTCTCTTTCCAACTACCACTTTGATTTGAGACAAACAAGCTTCCATCTAAAGTGTATGCCAACTCATCCAATAAATCTTCAACAATCTCTTCAAAGAGTTGCTCAGAGCGTCTACCTCAAGGACCGGAAAACTTTTGCATGCCTTCTTATTTCAACCCTTCTAATTGGGCAGAGAGACATTTCACGTACTTTTTCAGATTACTTAGGGCGCCATCCTCCTCCATAGGAACTTGTCACTTTCATAACCTGCCTTGGATGCATATGAATGGGGAGGAGAAAGGATTGAGTTCTAATCCAGGTCATCTCCCTCACCCTTACGCCGTAAACAACTTTCTCTTTACAGTTAGGTATCCTCACAACAATTATGACAAATTAACTGAGGGGGATACAACCTTTTGCAATAGGTGGTGAAAGCTGCATTGAATCCATGGAGTTAAGAAATGCTAGCAGGTAAAGACTGCACGATGATACATCCTCTCGCTAATTCAGAACATGAACATCTTCGCTAACACATCCTACAGATGTATCTCCCACTAACGCATTAGTTCATGAAACTCATCGAGGTAGCTTCATGGGTTATTGTCCTCTTTACACTTTCCAAATATGGGCAAATAATCACCTCATTCATCCATAGAGGGAACAACAACATTAGAAACCAGGAATAGCAGTAAAATTAAAAGGAGGCATCTCATGGCAAGGATTTTCTCCATATCGAACCAAAGTAAGCCGCCAATCAATCTCGAATCATGGAGTCGCTGTGCAGGCAGTAGCCCGAATGTGTTCCAACTTGTTCACCATCAAAGGCCGATCCTAACGTTGTTGTTACCCAAGGAATCTTCTCAGGCTAAGAAAGAAACCGCTGAAACCTTCTCGAGAAAACCCCTTAGGTTCATCTTTCATCTGTGACTACTGTTAGCACACCTGAAACAATGAAGTGGAAACAATGGAGTCACCATAGTGGAGTCAGCAAGTGCATGAGTAACTGGACACCTTGATTTTTATGTAATCTTCGTAATTAGTTGATCGGTCGCTCACCAGTGGAAAATCTTCAACTTTCGCCCTCCGTACGTATTTATAAATGTTAGCTTCTAATACTCGGATTGCTTCAGACAGAGTCTCTAATAATTCCATCAGCTTTAATTTCAATGGCCGATAAATGTTTAATCAAATGGTAGAGACTCGAGGAGATATCACTTTAACTCAAGGACTGTATCTGGTACGTAAAGAACAAAGGAGGTATGGAATCCTACCTTCATCCAGTGGGTTGATTAAAAATGAGCGTGTGGAAGACGAAGAAAGTAGAACAAACAAATGGGCAACAAGTTACAACGGTTTTAGAAAACTCAACGCCAGGATCCCCACCGTGGCTTCAAGAAACTCAATAGAAGACTTGGATCGATCCTCCAATTCCAAGTCATTCAAGATGAAACTGTACAGAACTGCATTAGAGGCTCCGTAACTATTACAAGGATCCATTACAACATCATCCTCTCATATAACTACAACTGACCGATCTCCACCTCGGAAGCCGTTCTAACACAAGATAACAAAGATGTAAAGAACCGCATTCATAAGGCAAGAAGTCTCGTAGTTCATACATAACCGTGAAAGCATCAAGGCTTCATTAAAGCTTTATACCGAGCCTCACCAACCATCGAGCACTCTGGCTGCAAATGGTGAAACACCTACATATACTCAAACAAAACAGCAGTTGAAAAATAGATACCGTGATTAATAACATTGCGCTCCAGATGTCTTCCTTCGACAGTTTTACATGCAGGTCGGACGCATCATGCTTCTATGAAAGATGCCATCTTATCCGCTACAAGGGTCTGGAATAAGGGGAGAGTAGCCGAGTTTCATTATGTCGAAGCTAGTTGCCTGCACTTCCTTCCGCCTAGTCGAGACTTCTGCGACATGCTTTTGGAGGGAAATCGACATACGTGGACTTCCTCAAAGTGCATGGTTTGCTGCACTTCCATCTCTTACTTAATGAATGAAATGAGGTTTCAAACATCCGTTTTTTCCTTCATTTACTAGAAGCGGAAAACGAGAGCAAAATCGTATCCGCTAGCATCTAGAAATCGCAATGATCCTTTCTGTAACTGAAATCGACACCTCAGGCCTTCTTTACGCAACCCCTTCCTCTTCCCAAGTGACCATGGGCCATGACCTTGTGCCTATCTTCAAAGGTGTTGCACTTTGTCTCACAAGGGGTTGGGAGGAGGGCTGTCCTCAATATTCAGTGTTACAGGGCTAGGAGGGCGAGGAGCCTAATCAGCACCATGTGCCCTCTGATGGACGCATTAAGATCGTCTTGAGAATACTGCTAAGCCTCGGGTCTCCATCATGAATCCTCACGGTTGAACCACAGTTTTCACCTCCTACTTCAAGGAAACCTCGGTGTGAGAATTCAACTAATGTCGACTTTCTCTCCAAACTAACGATGTCCACCTCGTCAATTTCGCTTGGCCCCACTCTTATGTTTCTACCATAATGCCTCACACGTAACTCGGTGACTTTCACAACTTCATAATCCTAATGCCAATACTCTCAAGACTTTCACGAGACCCCCAGGCTTTTTGCCACTGTATTCCACTTTCACAAGGTTATGGCCACTGGTCTCTCCAACGGTTGGAAATTGAACTCAGGATCCTCGTGGCCAATTCTTTGGGTATTTTCTTACGAGACCCCGATACGCGATCCCACATGCAGATCCAATCCATCCTCCTACATGATCTGGATCCAACATCTGCCTCTTCTTCTCGCTTCCTCGCACTCAAGGACTTGGAGGCTCAAATGTTTGGCCTTTACTCATAACTTCCGAAATTGTGAGATCCCTGGTCTCCATAATTGGGTTCTTCTGAGATGGATCTGGATATATTCTCTTGCTACTTCATTTCGCTCGTGAAGTCAAATGATTTATTCTTCCAACCTCCGATGCCAGAGTCCCCGATGTGGGTAATCTCACGACAAGCGTCCGCTCCCGAACTAACAAATTCTTATCTGTTCTTTTGCTGATCCGACGGCTGACACTGCTCACCTCTTTAAAACTTATACTTAAGTGACTCGACCGGGACTGCAATTACCCACCGACTGCTGATCTGCTTCGCAAAATAGACATTGGATGCTGCCGACGACAACATCTGTCTGCTCTCTTGACTTGTTATTTGGAAAAATAGGGATTCTCCCATGTTGCTTGAGCATTCTCAGGTAACCATGTAATCTCAATGCTTATCGACCCCATGACAAGAATTATTGCTAACAACACATACAAGACACTTATCTTTTAATTAAAATCATTGACTTCCTATAGACCTTGTATGCCTCCTCCCAAACATAGACTATGTTGTTTATTCACTCTCAACAACAGTTCACCTCGAGCAGGGGCTATGAATCCACCAAGAAAAGGATACCTAAGCCAAAATAAGGTCTAACAAATACCATAAATAAGGATAGGCCCAGGTGCCAACTCTAACAACATTTTCTACCCACAACTTCTCATTCCCAATAGTTTGTCCCACCCCAACAAGTGTAATTCTTCTTTCAACAGCCCTTCCATATTCCACTTCCTTCCAAAGCTTCCAAAATAAGCCAACTAGAAGTCTTAGAGATCCGTGGCCCTTGGAACATAAGGCTACTCTGAGAGTTACAACACCCACTAGGCTAGCACATAAGGAAACAAATTTCTAACACCTTCTCACCCAAAGAGAATTCTCCATAGGCTCGATAACTTGTTTCTTCAACCCAAACCACAAAGGAATTACCGGGAACATTCAACTACAACTCCTCTCTCTATAGGGCAATGGTAGAGATGTCAGAGTGGAATGAATGAGTGAATGATTGGCGAGAATTAGAATTACACTAAATTTTCAACATTATATATGCATGTTCCTATCTTGACACTTGTCATCTAGGAACTACCTTTGACTCCACTCGGTGATTCGCTCTCACTCTAGGAACCAGATAAAATCATTACATACGACATAGGAATTATGAATACTAATTTTTTATTCCTTTTCTAAACCCCTTGAATTGAAGGCCCTTTTCTCCTGGGTCCATCCCTTTCCTCTCATGGAGTCCCAGCCTCCCCATACTCTTTTAATCCTGGGATTTGGTCCTCAACAATGATGTATTTTATTAGTTTATCTGAGTGTGATTACATATTGCATTTGTTAGGATCATTGAATTTTCAACTCATAGGCTCCCTAACCTAAATCACACGTGCACTATGTATTTCAAACATATATAAAAGCACTTTAGCCCAAAACATCCCTAATTTTACCACCACCTTATAAAGCATATGTACATTTTACAATTGGGGTTCAACCTAGGTTTATTGTAATGTATTACATGTTCCACCTCTTTCTACAACCTTTCATCGTATCAACACTCATTTAGGTGAAGGTAAACAATATAATTTTCACCTCACCAAGTTGTAACTGCTGATTTAAAAGATCCTAAGCATGGTGTAGCAATTGGAATTGTTGATGATATCATCGGGTTGTAAATATTTGACAACTTTGGCTCATCATCTCTTCCATTAGTTTTTATTGGGATAGAGTGCCTTGAACAAACCTAGCATTTGCAGCTTGGTCATCTAAATTGTCACTCATTGCAACAACCATGTAATCAAAATATGATGATTAGTATTCCTCCCATTTCTTGCATAGATGGTGTTTATTTTGGTTGTGTTCTCAACAAACACCATCTAGATAAGTCTTTTGACAAACATGCCTCTTTGGCATGCCCAATTCCTGCAACTTGTTCATGGTGATTTGTGGTCTAATTTAATTTTACTTTCTCTGGCTCAAGTACTCTTAACTTTCATCAGTTGACTTCTCTAGATGCATTTGGGTCTATTTTAAAACTTAAGAGGACTTTTGACATGTTTTGCACCTCTAGAAGGCCCTTTAGAAAAAACGCCTCCACATCAACTTATAAAGTTAAGACTGATAACGGAGGAGAATATGTTAACAAGAAGTTTAGAACTTACTACACTGCACATGGCATTCAAATGTAACATATTGTTCCATATACACAACAAAAAAATGGTGTTGCTGAGAAAAATAATTGCACATTAAAGGAAAGGGAAAATTGTATGATCCAATCTAAGGGATTAATTACTCAGTTTTGGGCCAGAGCCATCAATTGTGCAAATTACATAGTTAATCACACTCCCATAAATGCTTTAAAAGTTATAACACCAAAAGCAAAATCAATTAAAATTAAACCAAATGTAACCCACTTTCCCGTGGTTGGTAGTGAAGCATAAGCTGACATTCTTCATGCAAAAAGGAAAGCATTGCAACCTAAGAGTGAGAAGTGCATTTTTGTTGGATATTCTGAAGATGTGAAGGATTATAGACTTCTTTAATCTCACTCCAATGAAATTATTATTAGGATATATGCTAAGTTTGATGAAGGTATTTTGACCTTCGAGCCTAATTTAGTGTATGCACCATTTTTGGCCTACAAGCCATATTTGATGATTGTGTCATCATATATTCCCAACTTTTCTACTAGTGCTCCTATTAGGTTTCTTCTTCAATTGATGATGGTGAGGATGAAAACCCACCTCTGTCTACTCACCTTCCTCTAGTTAGGCCCATTGAACATGAACCTGCACCAACACCATAGCTTCTTGGAAGGGTCTGTACAACATGATAAGTGGGTGGTGATATTTCCAGTGATCCTTCAGATTAGTGTTGTACACATTCACAATTCCAAAAATCCTCCTCTATTTTAGCTCAAGTTTCAAAGACTCATGATTCAAAAATATTTGCAGAAGCTTCTAGCCTTCTAGATTGGGATGCAATACTGAATGAAGAATATTGTTCCTTAATGGAAAATAATACTTGGGATCTTGTACCTCTTCTAAAAGGAAGAAAACTTCTTTAATGTAAATAGATGTATAGAACTAAGTATGCATCAAATGGAAGTGTTGAAAGACATTAGGCGTAGTTAGTTACCAAAGGATTTTCTCAAGTGGCCACCCACCTATTCCACCTGGTTCACATGCAGTTTTCATCATTGGCAGTTATTTACTATATTTTCAAGTCCTAAACTTCTGGGGCTGTTTTCAGGCCCTAAATAACGTTTTTTTGGGCTCACCATAGTCACACAATGGGCAAAGTCAAAGTGTGACGACAAAATGTGTATTCCTCGAATAGACCTTTCCAACGGGCTATCGTGCGCCTAAAATAGAGATCGTATGAAAACGTTACTACCCTGGGAAGTTGTTGTACCAACTTACCCCATCGGGGCCCACATGACTTTTGGCACTTCATCTCCACATTGGGGCCGCAAACCTTTTGGATTTTCATCTTCCGGGGGCTAGGTTTTTGAATGTTTAGGGGTTTTCCATTTATGTTGAAAAGACATTTCGAGCCTCATTGTACTCATCTTCTTGCGAATGAGCGTAGCCATCACATCTCTTCTCAGAGATCAACTGCCACCATTCTAGCGAGTATTTCACTCTGTAATTTTACAGTTCTGTACATTTCACTCATTAATAGAAATTGTGTTTCACTGTATATCGGTGCCTTTTGTTATATATTTGATATATCTCTATTATATTATTGGCTCTCATGCAATATCTCTATATACTTCTTGGTTATATCTCCACTGTCGTTTCGTGCTCAAAATAATTAGGATCAATGGTATCAGAGAAGACTCCTCTTGGTCATTTTTCAGTGCATGTACTCGACGAGGTCCGAGTATATAAAGTTGGGTCTCGAGCTTGTCTCTCTTGAGGGAAATCGCTCTCGCACGCCCAAGAAACCCTCCATGGAAGAGGAAAAGAGAAACGACGAAGTAGAAGATTCTATTAATATGTTGTTGGAGCAAGCTCTCATGCGACAAAGGGACAAAATGATGGAGAATTTTTCCCAAATGCTTCGACGCCCGCCGATAATAGAAGATGCGTATTCATCAAGCAACCACTTTGAAAGCACTGCTCCTTTCAAGGTACAAGTTAATTTTGATATTCCCATATTTGAAGGTCAGATAGATGCAGATGCTCTAAAAAAATGGTTAAACCTGCTAGAAGGTTATTTCTTTGTGCACAATTTTTACGATAGGGAAAATATCACCTTCACGCTCCCTAAGGATCCCCCCATGTCAAACATTGGTGGGAAACTTACTATGAACAAATTTCCACAGAGGAGTCTAGAATGTTCGAGGCCGAACCTACTTGAGACTCTTTTGTAGATGAAGTTAAGGAACAATATTACCCTTTTGGAAAATATGAGGACCAATACATGATATAGACCACGCTGCGTCAAGAGAGGGGCCAAGTAGTGTCAGAGTTCACCAATACCTTCCATACCTTGGGCACCAAGATGGGTATCAAATATTGTGAGTGACATTTGGTTATGAAATATCGTGGGGCTCTACACAGGTACATCCAAACTGAAATGGAGTTTCTGGACATCTCATCGCTGGGAGATGCTTATCGATATGCTATCAAAATCAAACAAAAATTTAAGCACTAGAACAAATGAGAGTTTCGGTCTGCAAATCTGCAACAACCGAAGTATGATAACGGTGACCCTAACAAACAACCTCTCGAAAATCAGTCCAAGTCATAGGAAAAGAAGGGTAAGGGAAAGACAAAGAATTACACTGGAAAGTGGTGCGATTTCCACAAAATCCCCTAGCATAACATCGATGAATGTCACTCAAAATAGTCATTGGTAGCTGAGATCAAAGAAAAAGAGCCGAACCTTGATTCAAAATATGATGCAAAAAATAATGGAAGGAGACAGATCATTGACGCCAACCCCATTGCCACTGTTGTAACCACAGTAATCCAACTAGAAGCACCAAAAGATCCTAAAGAAGGGGAGCGCCTCTTCCATTCACATATATGGGTGAAGGGGATCCTGTTCCATTTCATTGTTAATAGCGGAATCCAAAAGAACCTCATCTCAATAGAGGTCATCAAACAGTTAGAATTGCCAACCACACCACACCTGCAACCATACAACATCGGGTGGCTTCGCTAGGGATGAGATCTTCATGTAAGCCAACAATGTCGCCCATCCTACGACATCAAGCCCTTCAAGGATGAGGTATTGTGTGATGTTTCCCCGATGGATGTCTGTGATGTTCTTTTGGGCCAACCATATATGTGGAAGCGTCATGCTGTTTATGAGTCTCGACCTCATAGTGTCATTATTACTCTGGGGGATAATCTCTACAGGATACCAGAGGTAGTTCCGACTACTTTTTTGAAAAAATAGTGCAACAAAGTTGTCTCTCATACAACAAAGTTTATCTTCTTTGCGATTCGGGCAGGAAGTGAACAAAAGGACACTGTGGCCACTATGGCCTCAGTTCAAGCCCCCTTTATCCAACATAAGCATATCAACAAGATTGAAGTAAAACACAAAGATTTCTTCTGCACACTGTCATCTCATGCAATCAAATTGGTTAAAAAGGTCCAACCCATCCAACATCAGGTTCACGAAAACCTTCCACAAACCAAGTAGCGCACCATCTCCAGCAAGGCAAACGGTTCACTGAGGTTTAGATTCAACAAGCGCTTTCCCATCTCCCATGGGAACTCAACGCAAACGAGACCATTGATTCCTACAGAGGGAGGATTGATCTAGATGGATATCAGTGGCCACCCAACTATTCCAACTGGATCACAAGCAGTTTTCATCATTGGCAGTTATTTCCTAGATTTTTGAGTCCTAAATTTATGGGGTCGTTTTGAGGCCCTAAATAGTGTTTTTGGGGCTCACCATAGTCAAACTAAAAGTAAAGCTAGAGTGTGACGACATAATTTGTAGTCCTCGGATAAACCTTTCCAATGGGCTATCATGCACCTAAAACGAAGATCGTATGGAAAAGTTATGACCTCGGTAAGTTGTTGTACCAACTTACCCCATCGGGGCCCACATGAATTTTGGCGCTTCATCTCCACATTGGGGCTGCAAAACTTTTGGCTTTTCATCTTCTGGGGGCTAGGTTTTTGGATGTTTAGGGTTTTTCCATTTATGTTAAAAAAGGCCTTTTGAGTCTCATTGTACTCATCTTCTTGCGAATGAGCATATCCATCACATCTCTTCTCAGAGATCAACTGCCACCATTCTAACGAGTATTTCACTCTGTAATTTTACAGTTCTGTACATTTCACTCATTAACAAAAATTGTGTATCACTGTATATATGTGCCTCATGTTATGTATATGATATATCTTTGTTATATTATTTTCTCTCATGCAATATCTATGTATACTTCTTGGTTATATCTCCGCTCTCGTTTCGTGCTCAAAATAATCCAGATCACCTTCAATCCTACCCCAAGTTGTTATTAAATGGGGATGTTAGGATATTTAGATAGTTGGGAATTATTTAATATCAACTTGGTCTAATATGTCTTTAGGTAAAGTGTGTTTCTTTAGTCTGCATCATAATTATCTAATATTATGGCCACGATTAAATTTCTAGACATAAAGTGATCCCACGATTCATCTTCTCCTTGATGCTAACAAATATATTGATACATGGCTCAATACCCGATTGGTTGATGATCTCTATTTAAAGAGCATGGAGGATTATTTGTTGATGATCGATTGTGAGAAACTCATATGTAAATTATTTTCCTTTTGCATTAATATATTGTCTCAAATKGCCAAGTTWAATGGGGCGATATATTGTTTCCCTCTATGAGGATTTTAACCACATAATACATTGGTATACTAATATTTGATCTATTTRTGTGAGTGGTTGCCTTAAGGTGTTCAACCAATGTGGATAYACCCTATTTATTGAACATAAACATCAAAGATTATGACTATTTCTAAATGCAACCATTAGAGCATTGTTAACACAAGCTCCTCTTTATGATCGAAATTGTTAGTAAGAACCCATATGGAAAAATAATATTCAATTTGAGTATAAATATGAGAATCAAAGCACTACAAGTGGCGACCATGGTCTCCATGACTCTAGCTCAAGAGGCTCACCCTCGTGTGTCGTGATTTTCAATCCTAGGCCCTTTAATTTCAACCCAAGGTTGAAGATAAGGAGCACATAAAGCATCTCAACATTTATATGCTTAATAATTTTTTCAAGCAATATAATTTTTAGTAGTAACAATAATGAGAAATATAATTTATGAGAAAGATTTCAACCGAGTTGATAAATTACTATTTGGATTATGCTGATTAGTGAATCTATATCTTTTGACTATCGAATAATGTTTTCAGGAGAATATCCCAAAGTTTAAAAAGGTGCCCATAATTTGCCTTCTAAAACAAATTTATCAAGGTCTCTCTCTATCTTATATATATATATATATATATTTCATTCGATGTATTCAACCATAGTGTCCATACAAGCTAGTTTTGTAATACGTACAAAAAAAAGGAGATAATACCTCTTATTTCAAAATAAGCAAGGGCTGTATATTCGTTTTGAGAAAGGAATGAAAACTAAATATTAAATAGATATCCAACAATATCAATACCCAATGACCATATAAATCTATTATATAACAAGAACATCAATCTCGATATCAGATAAATTAGCCCACCTTAATACTTTACTAAGAGTATATTGAATTAGTTGTGAAAATACAAAGCATTCCCAATCCATGTAAAACAATTTGCAATTGGTAGGGCTATAATTCACACCTAATTGATTATGTTGGAGATTGTTCATAGGTAGAGATTCACTCATCAACACAGAGCCGAGGAAACATAATTTTCTCAAGAAGAAAATACAACACATTCACGGGGTTTCTCAGTGGAAAGAATTGTCCATGTGTTGGGAAATGTAAACTCAATTCAAGAGATGGATGTGAATATAGTCGTTACTTACATCTCTTTACTATAAATTTATTACAAGTGTTTACACCAAATATCATTAACATTCTAAGAGTTATGTTGTTAATCCCTAGATAAATTCCCAAGTTAAGTATAAAACTACTTATTAAGCTCTAGATATTGAATTATTACATTTCTAGTGTTATATTTGTATGTAGGCTAGAACCCTTCATTGTACCCTTGGTCTCACACACACACACACACACACACACACCACGGAGACCTGGTCTTAGGATCATCTCATCTCATCTTGTAAATTGAATATATTGTAAATGGAGGTTTCCCCCTCGAAGTGGACTATTATTCATTGAACTTTTATCATTCTCAAAGCATTGGTTCATAACATTTGGTATCAAAGCATCGATCCTAGGGTTTTTCTTCTTCATATAAGTCATCTTGGAATTTTCTCTATAATTTTATATATATATATATATTTCTGGAAAGCTTCAGACAATGAAAATTGGAGGTTACTTAGGAGACATTTCCAAAGATTTATGGTAAAATTTTTAGGTTCTAGTTCATTATACTTTCAAAGATATAGCCTATGGAAGATAGGGAGTTTTGACTCATCCTGAAATCAGTTTTAAACGAGTCATATTGGGATTTTTGCTATAACTTTGTTTTTGGGAAGTTTTAGATAGAAATGTTTTTAGGATACTAAGAAAACATAACAAAGAATGGGTGGTAAAAATTTCAATATTTGAGTCATTATATTTTCGGATAAATCTCCTATGGAAGTTAGGGTTTGTGACTAGTCGCGAAATTTGTCTCAAACGAACCATCTTTTTATTTTCTCTTTAAAAACATTTTGGTGAAGTTTCAAACTCTAAAATTTTCAAAATCCTTAGGAGTCATAGCGAATTACCTATGGAAAAAGCTCCAGAATATGAATGATTGTAATTTGTGAGATATATCTTAAGGAATTTGGGGATTTTTACTAATCTTGAAATTAGTCTTAAACATGTCATTTTGGTATTCGTGCTATAACTTTTTATCAATGAAGGTTCAAACTGTGAAATTTTGAGGAGTATAAGAAGTCATATCAAAATACTACATTCCAAAATTTTAGACTCATAAGGATTCAAATTTCAGAGATATATCATGACAAAGGTCAACCATCCAAATACACTATAAATTAAGGGTTTGAAAGGTACATAACTCACAATTGACATAAATTTTGATTAGAAGATCTATTTTTGATGATTCAAAATTTGTGATAAAAAGGTGAAAGAGGAAAATTATCATTTTATCGCATGGCTTGAAAGGTTCCTCCAAAAGTTATTTCACCAACTAAACCTCTAGAGAGTTCAACTGTGACTCAAGAACAAAGAGAAGAAATCTTTCACCAGATTGGAAAGGTGGAAAAAAATATAGTGTTGAAACACACACTAACACTAAGAGGGAGGGGGGGGTGAATCAATGTCTGAAACTTTTGGCTAGTTTTCAAACTTTCATAAATTATCTAAATTAACTGAATAAGATACATGCAGTTCAATTAATTATTCATAAACATGTCTAACACAAACTGTATGAAGTAGAGAAAATATCATTCTTTTATTTATTTAACTTGAATGAATACATATAAAATCAATCCTTTAATATCTTCAACTTCAACTGAATATGAGAGATCCAACTCTCTGATACAAGACCCAACTTGTAGTTCTCAGATCCAACTGAGAAATGAGGNCTTTTATTTATTTAACTTGAATGAATACATATAAAATCAATCCTTTAATATCTTCAACTTCAACTGAATATGAGAGATCCAACTCTCTGATACAAGACCCAACTTGTAGTTCTCAGATCCAACTGAGAAATGATGAATACAACCCTCATAATAAGACCCAACTTGTTGATCTTAGATCTAACTGAGATGTGAGGAATCCAATCCTTGTGGCAAGAACATGATATAATCAACTTTCATTCAATCCATTATATATATATATATATATATCCACCAAGACACTTTATTCCCTTCATATTCCTTTACTTATATAGTATTCCAAAGGGTGCCACTTTCAAACAATGTGTCCTTTTGGAATGAAACATTGCACCCCTTCATTTAATTAACACAAACAATAACTTTTATTAATTGATTTTCATACACCAATTTAGACAGTTATTTTCGTATGTAGATTATGGAGTGATGGAAATGAATTTTAAAATTCTACGACATGGGGTTTTGGCATAACACGCCCAATTAGTTGACACACAAGCAATTTCCCCAAAAAGTGTGTGAGGTGGCTGATACATGCGGTTCTTTGAAGGCAAATTGCCCAGATTTTCCTTTCGTTGTCGGATGCTAGATCGACTTCAGTACATATTACCTTTTCGTGAATGTCTAAATTGACCTCCACATATCTTCTTTGTTGGTGATTAGTTAAACTCAACTTGTAAACATTTATTTGATGGTTATACTAAAATTGGTTCCCTCTCAGCTCCTAGTCACTAAAGATTTGACTTGGTCTCACCCTTTTTCGTATTTGCTTCCTTATTCGACCGAAAAACATCTTTTTGGTCGACTCAACTAGGAGAAATTTCGACTTGAGTATTTCAATTCTAGTCGACCCATCTTGCTTCAGCCTCGACCCGACTTGTATTTAAGTTTGCTTTGACTTCGACCTTTAGGTTACTTCTTTCTTCGACCGACTCGACTTGGAAGAAAATCGACTTGAGAATTTTGACTTTGGTCGTCTCTACTTGCTTTGGCCGACTTGTATTTCCTGACTCAATTTTCCTTCGACTTCGACCTTCAGTTGGTCAAATTGTCTTCAACTCATCTTGAAATCGACTTGTCTTCTCCAACTTCCTTCAATCTGCAGGCTTGGAGTCGGTCGATTTGTCTTCGATTCATCTTGCAGTCGATCGACTTCTAGATAGTCAACCTTATTGTTGTTTGAATCAACTTGACTTGTGACTTGATGGTGTCAATGCTTCCTCACGAAACATCCACCTTTGACATTCTGTCTCATCTCTGAACTCTTCTTCAATTGAGATTTTCTGAATCACTTTTAATGAACCATGTCTTATTAACTTCCTTATTTGTGAATTGTATGAATCCATATTGGATTATCCATTTACCCTTTTTATCTGGATAGTTTCTTCACAATTTCTTCTTTTATGCATGGATGTATATTGACAATGCTTCTCAAACTGATCAATCAATGATACTTCACCTATTTATCAAGATTGACATCAATGACAACCAAATTGCCAACATATAGATGGGGTGGAAAATAAGATGGATGAGGTGGAAAAGAAGATGGATGAAAATATGAAAGAGATGGAAAAGAATATGGATGAAAATCAGGGGCATATGGAAAAGAAGAAGTTAGAATTGCAAAATTCCATGTCTTCCATGATCTTGCATGTTATAGATGAGAGACTCCCTAAAGGAGATATCAAAATTCAAGGAAATCATGAAAATGTAGAGGAAATAAAGATTGAGTCCCAAAATCATGATTATTTATCACTTCAAGATCCACGTCATCAAAGTTTCAATGTGGCACCAAGGAACTACTTCATTCCAAAGATCAATATGATAAAGTTTGATGGTAAGGATCCTATAATATGGATATTCTAGATGAAGCAATACTTTGATCTACACCAAGTGCCAAGATTACAAAAGATACCTATTGCATCCTTGTATTTAGAAAATGATCAATTTGTATGGTATCAATGGCTTTGTGAAGGAAAAAAAATATGTTATTACTTGGTCCATTTTTACGGATGAATTGATATCACATTAAGGGGATACTAAGAGCAACACATTCTTTAGTCAATTGATAAATCTTTGAAAAAAGTTCCAATTAAAGAGAACATTCAACAATTCCAAACTATTTTATCAATAGATTAATAAATAAGGGAAAATCATACTAGAACCAAAAACAATCCTTGAAACAAAGATTAAGCGGCTACGAAATAAAGCAATTACTGAGTACCTTGTCAAATGGAAGAACCTACCAGTGGAAGAGGTGACATGGGAAGACGAGCTCTTCATGCATAAACACATGTAGTTAGTCAAGTATCAAGGACAACACTTGTTTGAAGGGGAGGGCATGCTAAGCCGTAGACAAGGACCCATGTTAAGTACAAAACCCCTTATTAATCCCTAGTTGAATTATTACATTTCTAGTGTTAAATTTGCATGTGGGCTAGAACCCTTCATTGCACCCTTTCATTATAATTGTACTCTTTGTCTTCTATATATATATACCAAGGAGACCTAGTCTTAGGATGATCTCATCTCGTTGTATACATTGAATATATTGTAAAAGGAGGTTTCCCCCTCGAAGTGGATTGTTATTCATTGACTTTTTATCATTCTTAAGGTGTTGGTTCATAACATCAGTTATGGGATTGAGTTTGCAATTCCTACTTGTAATGCCCCATTTTTACTTACGCAATTAGACTACGTTTTGACCTAATTGTATTTCCTTGCTTATATGTGGAACATTGTTAGAACAATGGCACTTTAGTATTTGGACATGTGGACCTTCATATATGTGAATACTATTAATAATTATAGTTTATGTGATTAATGATGATATAGTGTGATTTACTTCAAGCATGTTAGTTTTAAATAAAATATTTTGGTACATGGATACGAGGTTTGAATGATAGGTTTTAATGCAATTATTAACATGCACATGATGAGTAATGTGACAATCACATGTAAATATTTTTATGGTTATGCATGATCTCGTGTTGTAAACTAACCTACAAGTTGAATGGACTATGTGATATCTAGAGAAGTATGGTATTAAAATGGTCAATGTCGTGAACATCAATTGATAATTGGTATGCCAGGAAACATCATTCTGTTATTTTTACATTGGTTCAAATGCATTGCTATGATATTTGGGCAAGTGTAGGGTTTTCAAGTAGCATGACTACCAAAACTAGATATTCGATGACAAAGCTCCCAGAAACACGACGCCACAATCTTCTTATTGATAAGGTGTCGATCCTAGTTCTATCAAGAGGGGTGGAGGTATTGCCCACCGTTTATCCTTTGAAACTTAGATTCGTGACAGAGCTATGTTTGGCCATGCTCCCATAGACATGTGATGGTGACTTCCAACTAAGGAAGCTTGGTCAAGGTAGTTGACACTTCTGCTTACAGGTTCTATCTAGAGTTAGGTCATTATAGTTGACGCTCCAATATAGTCCAACAGAGAAAGTATAGGATCTGGAAGATGAAAGTAGGTTATGGAGGAAGGGTTATTCGATGTAGATGAGAGTGTTGTTGGGATTTAGTTATGTAAACTCGATGCCTGACTTATTCTCTTTTTTGTTGTATTAAATGATTAATTCAATTATGAATATCTAGGTGAATGTTTCATTCATTTTGAATTATTGTGACTTATGAATTGTTGTTATCTGTGAGTATAAATGATTGATTAATGCATTATGAGGTTTATTTCACTATTGAATTGGTTGTGAGCATACATGATTTTGCATTAGATGTGATGGTTGTTATCATTAGTACACACACGAGCTATGTATGAGCTAACTATGCATAGATACCTTGTGTGTGTACGCTAGTATGGTTTTCATATGTGTAGTGTTGAATTTATGAATCTAGTTGAGGGTTTGCCTTGTAAATCTGTTGGATGCCCTCTTGGAAGTTTAGGGATTGATGTAGAGTTGATATGAGAAAGATCTATTGAAGTTTAGTATTGGTTCATGTTTGACGGATTTTGGTTGAGGTATGTTGCTGAATTTATTGGTACAGATAGAGGTTGTATAACAGTGAGGTTCTAGCACATGGTTTGATGTATAGACTTGTGGTATAGTGTTTGAGGTATATGTGATCAGATCGGATTGGTTGATGAGTATACAACGACATGTTTCTCAGTGACAGGTTTGACAGAACAAGTTATGACAGTGACATATTCAGTTTCTACATTTGACACTTATATTTCAGGGCAGTTGGACGGGGCAAGGATAAGTGGTTGTAGCCACCTTTCGGTTGTAGCCGAAGAACATATGGGGGTGTATCCTCCTTCTAGTTGTAGCCAGAGAATTGGGGAGTTGGAGCTTCCCTCGGGTTGTAGCTTGAAAATAGGGGGTCTGAGCCTCCTTCCAGTTGCAACTGGAAAATAAAGGAAGTTGGTGCTTCCAATGAATGTAATTCTTAAAGACAAATAAGAAAAATAATTCTGTGGTTTTCTCCCGCATTGGGTTTCCACGTAAAAAATACTGGTGTACTATGTATGTGTATTCTTGTTCATTTGTTCATGGTTTATTTACTTTGCACTTATTGGATGATAATGCTATATTGATCATAAAGATAAATAACACTTGCATACTATGGTTAAAAGGATTACAAATCTCTATTACTGATTCATCCCCCCTCTCAGTAATCCAACACCGTTGGCCCTGATTATGGGGCTTAACCCCAAGGGGGAACAAGAAATTCAAACCTGTGACCTCCTCCGCTGGGGATAGCTTCATGTCTGGCTCAAAACCACTTGAGCTAATTCTTGGGACTAATTAAAGACTTAATGTTATTTATTAAATTAAATAATTTAATTTACAACTTAATATATTATTTGGTATTGGAAAAATCTATTTTGATTAGAAAGTAGTTTGGATTTAGTGTGATTTTTTGTTTATCAAATTGTTGATTTAATTCAAAAGTTAATCAATAATTTGGTATGGCAAAATCTGTGTTGATTCAATTTAAATTACATTTGGGTGATTTGATTTGCAAACCTATCCAATTGATTTCCTTAGTAATAATTAGATTGCTTGTCACAGAGGTAAAGGAGCATTTATTTGGTTAGCTTCCATAAGACATTCCCAAGGAGTAAGGCGATGGAAGTAGGATATTAAAAGGGGGACCTAGGGAAAAGAGAAGGAGTTAGTGAATTGTGGGAAAAAATCTTGGGTTGGAGGAGGAGAACCCTGAGAAGGTGATAGAGGACTTGGAACATCAAACCTACTACTCTGAGGACATTGAGACCTTGATATATTGTGAGAGAGACATTGAGACCCGGATATACTATTGGTATGTACTTTTTGGGACTTTGGGCATGGAGAGATAGGAAACCCCCCAAGGTTTCCTATAGCTGGGGAGTCGGTGAGGCTGTTCCTAGCTAGATGGGAGGAAAAATACATAGTTTCGAGTAGTTGACAAGGAAATGAGACAAATTAGTGTCAAGGGACACAAGCAACTAGAGTGAGAGGTATTTTACTATTCTACTTATCCCTAATTAGCTATGGTAAATTTGTTAATTTATGAGGCTCTAAATTGAAATCATGTTGTATATTGAAATTTTTGTGGGAGGCTACTTTGAAATTTAAATTGAGATTGAAATAGTTTAAATTGAACCATAAGGAAATTAAACAAAAAATTACTTTCATACTAGAAATTACTCTCATATGTTCATAACAATGTTTTTATTAACATAAAATGTTCACTTAGAATACATAATACTATAGTGTTTAACTTTGAAGCCCTAGTGAAGGGCTTTACACCACTAAGATTCACATTTAGAAGTGACAATGATATTATTATTAAGAACTCCATTTCTCTTGCTAGAAAACACATATGATATAAGAATCAATACATACGAGTGATTTCCATTCAATTTTCACAAATAATTTTTAAACAAAAAATTTACAAACTTATAGGAATAAACTCAATTGCATTTACTTAAAAGCAACACCTTTCTATCTTTCAAAATAATGAAAGATTTGCAAAGATAAATACTTATATTATCCATAAGTTGACTTCCAAGGCAATTGGCTAGGTGTGAGGAATTTTCCTCCCAGCCATAGGCAAATCCTCATTGGATGCCACCCCCTTAATAGGATATGAGACCACCAGGGTGAAGAATATAAGTTCAAGACTCCCAAGTCACTCTTCGCTTTACCAGAAGATTCCAAAATAAACCAAGAAATCCATTGATAAGGTCTTTATTAAATATTTCAACTAGGAAATTTTTTTTATTACATGAAATTTTTAGTAGAGTTTACCTTCAATGTCAAAGAAAGAGAACGAGCCGGATGAAGCGAGACGGAAGCAACGCGGCTAGGGCCTAAACCCTAGCCGCCTCCGATTTGGTTTTGATTGCAGGGACGCGCCTTCGACTGTAGCAGTGACCAGGGATGAATCAGAGCGACCTCTCGCCTGAGTTTGCATGCGTTTTGGTTTGATTGTAGGGGCGCGTCTTCGACTGGAGCAGCGACCAGGGTTCCCCTTTGAATACAGGGCCGCGGATCCCTCTCGCCTG
>SNQJ01S0004279.1:183620-195670 GCA_010110895.2 Picea sitchensis
AATTGACCTCCCACAAGTTCAGGAGCTTGGTCGAATGTGGCCCGTTTGAATGAACTCTTGAATTTGAGATTTGATTTCTTCATTCTACAAAAGAGAACATATGTATGATGGCACATTAGGTAAAGGATCACTAGATATCAAATCAATTGAATGCTTT
Source organism: Picea sitchensis (assembly GCA_010110895.2). NCBI lineage: Eukaryota > Viridiplantae > Streptophyta > Pinopsida > Pinales > Pinaceae > Picea > Picea sitchensis. Next base: position 183,778 of record SNQJ01S0004279.1, read on the forward strand.
ACTTGGTAGAGAAAAGGAACCTGTGTAGGTGAAGTGAGGATATATCTATATTCTTCCACTATCTTGTCCATCTACTTTTGCTCTATAGAGAGAACCCTTGCTAAGGTCATGGTTGTTGTAGTGATATTCTATTCACGTTTTGATCAAATTATGAAAAGTGAAAATATCCTAGTATGAGAGATTACCTTCCTACACTGCTTTATTGAGATCAAGGAAACTATGTTAGTTTGAACTACCTCCGGTACCCTATAAAGATAACCTTCCAAGGTAAAAATGGCATTATGGGGCTTGGAATCATAAACAACGTGACATTTCCACATATAGGGTTTTCCTAAAATATTATCACAAAATTCAAGTGGGGAAACATCACATAGTACCTCATCTTTGAAGGGATTGATGTCATAGGGTAGGCGACATTTCTAACTTACATTGATGTGTCATCCTTGGATGAGCCAACTAATGGCATATGGGTAGGGTGTGGCGTTGTTGACAACTTCAATCTCTTGATGACCTCAACTAATATTAGGTTCTTTTGGATACTGCTATCAATAATAAAATTTAGCGAAGACCCCTTCACCCATATTTGTGAATGGAAGAGGTACTCACCTTCCTTGAGCTCCTTTGGATCTTCTAGTTGGCTCTTTTTTGTTGCATTGATAACATTAGGTTCTACATTGATGATATACTTTCATTTATTTATATCTGAATCAGAGTTTGAGCGAGAGTCTGACTCTAAGTCTTTAGTCTGACTCTAAGTCTTTCAACTTGGCTAGCAATGACTACTTTGAGTGACATTCATTAGTTTTGTGCTAGGGGATTTTGTGGAATTGACACCACTTTCCAGTGTCCTTCTTTGACTTCAAGTTACCCTTCTTTTCCTATGGCTTGAAGTGGTTGTCTCAAGGTTATCTATACTTGATCTATCATTTTCTTCATGAATTAGGGCCTTTACCATGCTTATGTTGTGGTGTATTTATAAACCTAAACTCCACTTATTCTTTTGATATTTTTTTTCTTTATTTTGATAATGTATCCATAAGTGATTCCCAGTGAGGAGATGTCTAAGAACTCCATCTCGATTTGGATGTACCTACATAGGCCACTGTGGTACTTCAAACCAAGTGCTACTTGGAATATTTGATACCCATAATTGAGTGCAAGATATGGAAGATATTGGTGTACTCTGACATTGTCTATTCTCTCTCCCAGCATAGAGTTTTCTGTCTCATGTGCTAGTCATCATAGTTTACAAAAGGGTTGAACTCCTCCTTGAGGGCATCAATTAAATCCATCCAAGTGGGTTTTGTCCTAAATGTTGCATACTTATCTTTGCCATGTATCTCCTAGTAACCATACCACTAATGCTTGACATAGGAAAGGGATTTAAGGAGTGCAAAGATGATCTTTTTGTTTTTGGAAAATTTTGAATAGAGTAATAACCCTCTAACAATTTAACCATTTCTCCAAAGCATTTGCATCTATTTGGCCTTTAAATAAAGGATGTCAAATTTAACTTCTACCTTGAAGGGTTTTGCCCCTAAAAAATGACTACTTGTTGAAGGTGTCTATTCCATCGTTGGTAGTGGTTAAAGGATCTACATGAAATATCCATCATCTCATTCCTCTGTTGCTTTAGGGATTCCTTGAGAAACAACTTGATAATATATCTTGACCCATCATCTCTCTTTTCTTCCACCATGGGAGGTTTCTTAGGTTGGCGAGAGTGGTATTTCCCAAACTTAGTTAGTTTGAGGCCCAACTCCCTATACCCTGAACTTGTCAGGGACATGCACAAGAGGATGTTGCTCAAATACCACTAATTTGGATTATTTTGATCCAAATGTATCCAAGAAGAAAAAAAATTCAAAGTTCTCAGATTTAGATGAAACCAATGCCATCACGTAGTTCTCGTTGTGCCGATTCCGACAATATATTCTTTTTAAAAAATGGACGCCGTATGCAAAAGATATCGCGATTTGAAGTTTTTCCCAAACATGCAAAAAAAAGTCAAAGTCAAAGTCAAAGTCAACAGTCCGTACTGCTGACGTCAACAATACATGGTAGATGGCATCAACTTGACATTATTATGCTGATGTGGCATCACCAGAGGCTGAGACGTGTCAGGTGGATTTGGCATTTTCGGGTGCTGATGTGGCAGGTGACTGGACTATACGGACTGACACGTGGTAGTCCATACGATGACGTGGCCCAGTAATAGTTCACCACATGGCAGTACAAATTGACAGGATGGTAGTAATGTGGCGACAAGTGGCAGGATCCGGGTTGGACACGTGGCGTACGGTGCTGACTCAACAAGCTGATTGGACAAGGTAATTGTGCATTGACTGGGTGTACAGTCCAATCACGAGGTGACACGTGGCCCAATCATAGGAAACTACCTGGCACCCCGGATCGGGCCAGTAAGGCCTGGGTCAAAAATTTGTTGCACCTCCGGCTGATTCGTATGCATGACCTCCAGGAATGCCAACAAATAACCACAAAGGATGCAACTGAGCTAGCTACAAGGCAGGGCTTAACTACCCTCCATTATTATAATGTTTTGTTGTGATATTGGTGAGATATTGGGGATAAGCCCTAGTCGGCGGGGGCTAGCTCGCCAACCAAGGCGCTAGACCAAGGGCCAAGGATTGTGTCTTACCACTTAGCACGTTGCCACATGGCCCTCCATATGATGAGGACCCGGTTGAATAGGGGGTGCATGCCAATATTTTCCAAAGTGGGTTTTTAAACTTTGGAACTGGATTTTTTAATATTTTTAGGCTTGTTATATTGAGATTTTTGCCCATTTTTGAGGATCTGGAGCCTAGATTGAGGCTAGATCTTGGGAGGAAGCTGGGATGTGACCCCCAACTCAAATCCTATATAAATCTTGCCTTTTTGACATGGAAAACAAGTTCAGAACAAGAGAATGATGAAGAATTGGTGAAGTCCAAGCCATTTTTATGCAAGGAAGTCAGGAGAGTAGCGGAGCTTTGGAGGCCATTTCTGGGAGTTCTACTCCACCTTTTTCAGTGTCGTCTGTTGCGTTGAGTTCCTGAGACAAAGAAGAACATTGTTGTGTCAGTCAGAKAACAATTTGATGTAATTCTGATGTATTTTTGAAGCATGGAAGATTAATAAGAAAACCTCCTCCACTGAGACAAAGACCCTGAGACGTAGGCAACTTTGCCGAACTCCGTTAACAAATTTTGGCGTTATGGTTTGMTATTCTTAATGCTCATTTTATATTYTGTATTCTTTAGGATGGCTACAACATTCTTTCATTAAATMTTCKTCTTCTCTTTAATTTCTAAATTGTAAATCAACTCATGCAAAATACTTAACCAAGTCATTTAAAAGATCATTTCAGATCATATTTAGAATATGAAATGAAGGTCGAAATATAAATGGAAACAAACAAAAATATATTTTAGAGGTCATAGTGGTACAATCAAACCCAAATTCTATTAATGAATGAATTATAGGAAAAGACTGTAAAGTGAAAATCAATACAAACTAGTTAGAATAATGGTATCTTATCTCTGAAGAGGGATGTGTTGTCTATGCTCATTCACAAGAAGACATTATAAGAGGCCAAAATTTCCTTTTAACATAATTATGTTTCCCTAAGTTTCAAAACCCTTAAGATCCAAAACCTTAACCCTAGGAAATGATGTGGCAACATGAATGTGGGTCTCGAGGAGGCTAGTTAATATGCAAATTCTTGGGGATGCAAATTTGGTATATAAAGTCTGTTTAATGCATTTCTTGGATCACTATAAAGTATAATCTTTGCTCTATGTGTTTGGCAGGCCACAAAATAAAAAATTGTGTGTCCTATGTCAACTACCAAAAACACAAGGGAAATGCTCGAAAAATCCATTGAAAGTTTGGGACTTGAGAAGTTGTAGTAGCATTGCCAAGATGTTGAACCATTTTGAGTTAGTAGAATAAGTGGGTGGCAACCAATATCCACCTAGATCACTCTACAAAACTGTATTTTATAATTGGATAGTTATCAATTATGACAACTTGTTATCGATATTTTCATTTTATGTTATTTGCATATTCCATTATTAAAGCACTTCAAGAATATAACAATCAACAATAAAATGATTTTTTTTTTTGTCCAAACATCAAAAGAAGTGTTATGATGCTCTAGATATAGGTTTGATAATTAATGGCATGGATAAAAAAAGTACACTTTTTCCACATTTTATCTGTACACCAAAGAATTTAAAGGAGGATTTTTTTATTCAGTTTCACTTGGTTGGTTGCATGGTTTTTAATGGTTAAATGTCTCCAAGGGTTTACTTATCAACTCCAAATATTCACAATGATTAAAATTTGTACATCACCATAATTCATCATGTGCTTATTCATTGGTTTGGTAATCAAGTTTTGTATCTACAATTGGACAATGCTAGCACTAGAAAAAAGAATGTCATGCTTGAATATTTAATCATGATTATTGAATTGAGAAATTTTCAAAAGATAAAAGTAGGTTTCTTTGTTGTTGGGGACAAACATGAGCATATTGATCAAATGTTTACTCGTTTTGCAGTAACATTGAGCGAGAATTATTTTGGGATCTTGACATCATTAATTGAAACTATTAAGAAAGCATATTGTCCAAAGACTATTTTTCATGCAGTAGAAGAAACCATTGACATGTGAAAATTTATTCATGGATCACATGGTGAATAAAAGTGCATTGAACAACTCATTGACATTAGCTTCCAACATCAATTATGTATCAAAAATATTGGTGGGAAAACGCTTAAATGGGGCAAGCACCAATCAACTAGTGCCAAATTGGGACCTTCGTTAGTTTTTTTCTATTTCTTAAGTTCATCCCAAATAATCAAATGTATGTATCGAAGTTATTGTTATTGAAATAATGTATTTAAATTCATAATGCACTAAGACATAATAGATATGCACATTATTCTAAATGCTTAGAGGAAATAAAAAAAGGCTATTAGAGATACATATGAGTACTTTGATGTTACTAATTCTATTTGGTGGGAGTCGTTTTTTAATGATCACAGTGAAATAATTTCAAGCTCAATTGAAATGGACATATATTTTTGAAGACTCCATTTATTTGGCCACAAAGCACACAAAATGATTGCGAGGAAAGAAATTTTGTTGAACAACATGAATTTCAAGGTGGCATTGAGTCTTCATGACCAAAGGCAAGAAAAATGTATATTGGTTTTAAAAGACCACGTGAATAAAGTGAAGCCATGGAAGACCTTTATAGAGGATCAATACAAGATATTAAGGATGGTTGCATGATTGCATTTTTATCCACTAAATATCCATGTGATTATTCATTATGGATTGAAAAAGTTATGAAGGTGAATAAAGAAAATGAAGAAGTTATAGCAATTGAAGTACATTGGTATGCAATAGATATACACCCATTTAATGGTGTATACAATCCAGAGATGGTGATTGAGAAATATACCTGTAGAAAGAGAAAAAATGGTCAAAATATAAATCGTTTCCACATTGACATCTTAAAATTAGAGGGTGTTGACAAACTTGTTTATGAATTTCATTTGATAAAGAGATGAGCTCTTCGCTCTAGGACTATAGAAATTATCAAGAGGTTTCCGACACAAAAAGTAGTTGCAAGATGAGAGTTTAGTGAACCTGCACATAGATCTAGAAGGTTCAATACATAGATAACACATTGTACGAGAGGTTTTAATGGAAGCTCCACGAAAAAATTATTCTTTCTCTATTTATAGAGGAGGTTGTTAGTGGAGGCGGGCGACTGAAGGTTTTTGCAGAGGTTGTTTTTACTGGTGCACCTATAAGGAACACATGCTCTGGTGCACATATAAAAATGAAGCTCCTATGCTTAAATATTCAAAAGCATCATCATACATTATAATAAAAAAAAAACACCGAATAAAGCACCCCCGTGACGTTGAACATTACGACCCGGTGCATATGCCTGTCATCAGACGCACCGAGGTAGGGTTAATAAAAAAAANTCTATTTATAGAGGAGGTTGTTAGTGGAGGCGGGCGACTGAAGGTTTTTGCAGAGGTTGTTTTTACTGGTGCACCTATAAGGAACACATGCTCTGGTGCACATATAAAAATGAAGCTCCTATGCTTAAATATTCAAAAGCATCGTCATACATTATAATAAAAAAAAAACACCGAATAAAGCACCCCCGTGACGTTGAACATTACGACCCGGTGCATATGCCTGTCATCAGACGCACCGAGGTAGGGTTAATAAAAAAAATTACCAACCAAATTTTCATTATTACACTTCACATGTGCTTCCAAACTATCAAGCAAGCACCGATGCTCACTATCCTTCCAAGGATGCCTTGTTTGCGGTGCTCTACAATGAGTTCAATAACTCCACTGGTAAATTCCACACATTTGCAAATTTTGGAAATTACCATGAATTTTCACTTCCTCTCAATAATGGAACCATGCCTCTTCAGGACATAAGAGTCCAGGTAACTTGTTTATGACCTTCCATTTGCATTTTCATCCAATTAAAATTTGATTTTGGCTTGAAATTTGGCCCTTTTTTGATTTTTTTTTTCCAATTTCGCGCGGTGCGTCTGAATTCTTCGGCTTGCCCTGAAGCAGTGCGTCCTGTGTGTAAATGCATAGTAAGTATCGCAACCAGTGCATAGAATCTAACATTATGCATTAGTTTCGTTCAAAGAAAAGCACCACAATTAATTTAAAAAAATAAACATAGAGGTGCGTCTTTTGTGATGCCCTGTTGTCAATGCATTATAAAAGACAATGCACCACTAACGAACATGCCAGTGCTATGGGAACATTGGAGCACCAATGCATTCAATTTAACCAAGTTCACTGCTAAATTTACATCCCATAAAATTTAGCGTAACAGTGCGTCCATGTTAACCAAATGCACCAATGCTATTAAAAGAATCGCACCGGGAAAAATAATAAATGACTTGGCATAGCGAGGCATTTTGTTGGATGCCCCATTATTGGTGCTCTATGAAACACAACACACCACTAAACAAAATGTTGGTGGTCCAATAACACAGTAACACTGGTGCATTCATATGAACACATTGCACCTCTTAATTTGCAATAAAACAATTTAACCTAGCTGTTATAGCAAGATTTGCCTCAACCTATGCAATCTTGCACAGAGGGCCTTTTTCCATTTCCCTATGCAGAGTTTTCATCCCTTTTTGCAAATCCTAGAGCTAAAAATACATTTTTTCCACATGTACGCACCTTGCCTACTATACAACATGCATATATGCAGGCTGCACCACTACAACCCGCGTGCATCGGGATTTGTGTCAAAAAATGAAAAATGGTGTCAGGTTTCCATGTCATGATAGGAGATCTATGACCCTTGGCCTTCCATATACTGGAAACGTTCGAACTCGGCCCTTCAGTTCCATTTGAAGGCTATAAATGGGCCAATTCCGAGCTATGGAAAAGAGGAGAAAGAATTCAACTTTGAGAGCAAAGTTACTCTGGAGAAATTATTTGCTTCATATTGAGTCTGCATCCCTTTGCCCTTTAACTCTAAACACAGTGTTCAACTCCCAAGCTCTTCCCTTATTGATTGAGAACTTCATTGTCTCTCTTCTATGAGCTTGCCTTTGGTGCAGGATTGAAGTGGTGGAGGCCCAGTTGGAAGGAACTTAGTTTCTCGGTTCTGAACCGTGCCGACACAAAAGTTTGTAACATTTTCACTTCTATTGATCATATATTGATAAAAATACTCTTTTCCCGTCCAATTGATATCTTGCGAATATTTGAATTATTATTCCATGGGAGTATTTGTTATGTATATTAATGGATTATGCTATTGAATGTGCAAACATCATATATTATCACCATATCTTGCTTTCCTTGGTTGTTGAGGACTAGTTGCAGGTATATTGCTTTGGGTCAAGTGCTCAACGGTGGACTTCATTGAACGTCCGGACGAGGTAGGCCTTTTATCTTGTCTTGCTAGAATATTTGTTTATATAACATACTTGAGAATAGAGTTGATTTCTGCAGTCATTTCCGTCTGTTTTGGTTTACCCCTAGCCATAGAGAGATTTTCCTCATAACAGAATTGGCGACCATACTGGGAATTGAATCTTCTTGCTTATGGTTTGAAGTGTTTTTCTCCTTAGATTTCTCTCGTTCTTATTGCGTTTCTTGTCGTATCATTTCTTGACAACCTTTGTTCACTCTGGGTCTGAGTTTTTCAGCCTTCTCCCTTGCCTAGATTTGTTTTTGAAACATATACATGACTTTTTGCTTGATAGTCACATATATACGCATGCTGTCCTTCTGCAAGATACATACATACGCGTTGTTTCCTTGAACAGTCACGTACATCAACCTTTTTGGCTTGTTTGCTAGGTTTAGTAGTTGATTGGTAGGTTTTGATGATTGCTGAGTCTTCTTGGGTCTCTGTAGTGACTGTTGAATGTCCATGGGATGACATGAAACCTCTCTTTGGTTGAATTTCTGGGCATAGTCTTTCTCATCGTCTTTTCATTTTGATTGTCCTTGTACATTGGGATGGGTGTCTTGCTTCTTGGTATTCTATTTGAGTTGTTTCTTTCTATACACAGTAGATTTTTTATATATCAAGCTGCCGTTCAGTCCATGCATTTTCATTTTTATTATATTGAAAATACAAAAATATTAGGCATTTTGCATTGCTTGGCATTTTGATCTTTTGAGTCTTTGTCATTAGCTTAGTGCATGTAAAGAAAGATTGCATTTTTTACTTTAGAATTGCAGAGTTGAAATTGAAAATTGCATTGTGTTAAGAAGCATATCATTCATTGAAAGTTGAAGTTAGGACTTTTCATTGTATTCATATTTACTTTACTTGCTAAGTCATAATATCGTAAGTTTCACTACCATACATTTTTGAGTAAGCACGACCATTAAAATTAATGCTATAATTTAAAATTGATTAGTCACGATTTTATTTTCTAGGGTGCACAAACTAGCTTAGGATTTAGTGCATTGGAATAGGATTTTGTGAGTAAACTTCTCCAAGGCTATTAAATCAACATATGTGTCTGACAAAGCGAGTGGAGAAATCCATTGTATAATTGGTAATATCACGAGGCTCCACTTACACCGGAGTTAATCACGAGGTTGTGCGAGGTTGGTTGAAGGGATATCCCCCCGATACCTTCTTAGCATCATAAATATTTCTGGGGATCTATTCATATCTGGGGATCTTGCTAGTTCCCTTACCTCTGTGAGAGGCGATACTTTCAATGTTTCGGGCTTTGCTACCTTTCCCATATGGTGGACTTGACTTACGACTGCTCGCATGTGCATTGGTTATACATTGGTTGCTTAGTTGCTTGACTTAAGTGCCACCTAGGTTACTTGTCGGGGTTATTCTGCAGGTACCTTGGGTTAGATAAGGGTCAGACAACACACAACCTTTATGGAGGATTACCTCTATGGGGGGATTTGATCGACTGGTTGTTAATCCCACGAGGGCCCTTATAACTGATTTTGTTAGCTCCGATATTTAGCAGGGAGTCTCAGGCCCCTCTTGGGCGAGACATACCTTCTTTAGAGAGGGAGGCCCCTTTCAACCACTTTACCCCATTTGTGTGCATATTGGCCGTTTGATTTTTGGTGTGCTCTTTGACTATTAGTTGGCCTTAGGAGTTTATACTGAGTTTTCATTATCATGGATAGTGGAGTTCCTTTGGCTCCCTCATTTACCGTTACCCCCACCATGATGTTCACTCATTTCATGGGGACAAATCCATCCATTTTTCATAATGGTATGCAGAACTATGACGCTCAGTCCATTGCTTGGGTGTCTAGTCATTTTCCTGTTGATATGCCAAATGTGCCTTCAACCTTTTCCTCCTCTCCCTGGCCTACTTATATGAATCCTTGCATTGGATCCGGGGGCACCATGGCCCCTCTGCCTACATCTTCGTTTGATATGAGTCATGTCCCTCAAACAACTCTCACTGTGGGAGGTTGGAAACTCCCCTCTTATGGATCCAATCCTAGCTATGCTCCTTCAAGAACCAATACTCAAATGGGTGCTTATTCTACTTATTACACCCCATCCGTGTATCCTTTGTCCGCCATGCCTGTTTCTTCGAACACTTTTCCCATGGCGGGTCCAGATATATCCCCAGGTCTTTCATACGGGGAGAATTAGTTTTACGGTTTGGGCTACCCTCTTCATGGAACCCCTTCACATGGGGGCAACATATATCCTCACTTGAATAATCCTTATCATACTTCCGTCTCTTCACAAACTTCAGTGATGATGCATGTACAAACCTCTTTGGATCAGTTGGGCGGAGGATACTACCTTTCCAGATAGGGATAAGGGGGTAAACTAGGACCCTTCCTGGCCTGCAATGTTTCAAATCTAATCTTTCCCTGGACCTTGGTATCAAATGCCACAACTCACCGCTATTCATGTTGGAGATGGGTCGACAACCTCTGCAAGTCATGTTGACAACCTGCACCCAACCACTGCTAGTCATGCCGGGGGCATCACTCTAGTCACCACGAGTCATATCAATGTCACATCTCCAACCTTTGTACATCATGTAGAATATTTCTCTCTCGCCTTTGCCAATCACGTTGAGAGCATGTCACCAACAGTTGGGAACAACGCTGAGGGCATCGAGAAGCCTAAACATCTCATATGTAAGCCTAAATTTCTTTGGAGGACTTGCGAAGGAGATCACCTTACTCATTTATGTCCATCTACGACTGGGATACCAAAAGTGTGGTTCTCACCCAAGGGCCTTTTGGGTTCTGAGGTGTTTGTGTTTTCCCCACACCCTGGCTCTCCTTTGATTGACACAACAATAATTCCATTGCAATCCTCTCCTGACCATACCCCCGTTGTCGAGGGTGATGTGTCCCCTATCACTGTTATCCCGCATCCTCTTCAACCTAGAATTAAAGAAATGGTCATACCAGTGCAATCTCTGATCATTCCAACTCTCCTTTTGGAGGGTGATGCATCCTTCAACCATGTTGTCAACATCCCTGATAATGCTCCTTCTGAACACGAGAGAGTTTTTCTCTCCCCGAGTACTCTCCCTCCAAGTCGTGAGGAAGTTCCCTTTGATTGGGATGGTATTGTGGGGTATCCAATGACCCATCCTATGTCTTTTCTAGTAAGAGACATTATCCAATATATCACAGAGACGATAACCTTTGCTAGCACTTTATTCTCCTCGACTTGGAGAGATTTGGGTTTTCCCAAGATTATGTCGGCTATTTGTAAGATACTGACATTCCACAGAAGTCTAGCACGAGAGCCTTGGCCTCCCCCATGACTTGCCGCCTAGAAACTCCCAAGCGAGTATGATTTAAGTTATTTTTCGACTCGTCTAAAAGAGCAAAAAGATTACCGAGTGATTTGTCCCTTTCACACTCCTTAAATTGGACTTGAAAGGTCGTGAGTCTTAGTTAAGCTCTTTTCCGACTTGTTTTCAAAAAGAGAAAAGATTTTCGAGTGAACTTGTCTCTTTCACACTCGTAAATTGGATTTGAAAGGACATCTATTTGGTACAAGTTTATCCCTTTTTCACACCAAGTAGACTAAAGATCATGAAAAGGACATTTTTTGGCGTTAAGTTGTGATTTCATCTCATACCCTTGCTTGCAGTATTGAGCCTATCGTCGGTTCTCGCTTTGCATTATAAACCGTTTGCCTCAACAGTTTTTGCATCCTCAACCAAGCAGAGCCTCGTTTATATGCTTTGCATTTTGACACCCTATACCCAAGAGGGAACATTCCCCTGAGTGTCCATCTCCCGCATGCATCTCCTTGCATTGAGCATAGGTATGTTCCACTGCTGGAACTAGTTTTGCTTACTTGTGACACTCACTTCCTCCTCTGT
>SNQJ01S0004279.1:213445-232169 GCA_010110895.2 Picea sitchensis
TTTTTTTTTTTTAATTCTTTCTAGATTATTATTTAATGTGTTGCTGATAACTTAACATGCATGGATATATAATGATCAATCACATAGAATACACAGAGACACCAATTTTCCTAAGGAAACCTATAAAGGGTGAAAACCTCTTTTTCTTAGGATGTCAATCAAGCTCCAACTTTCATGTACATCACAGTCTTTGATATCCAACTCAAATATGAGGCTACAACCTTTGATAGCAAGCTACAACTTGTAGAGAGCACCAACTCTCAACTTTCTCTAGCACATACTAGATGGAAGCACCAACTCCCAGAATATTTTCTAGCACCAACTAGAATTTAGAGGACTAGAATCCTCCCTAGCACCACCCTACCACCCTAAATGAATCTTATAAAAATTTACTTACTTTCTCTGTCTTTGATATGGTCTGTTACAACTTAATGTCTCCTTTGCCTTCTTCAGCTTCTATACTCTGTTCTGCTTCTTCATTGTTCAACTTCTATGCTTTGTTCTTTTTCCTCCTCCGCTCAACACTACCCCTTGTTCAACTTCTCTTTTTCCTTTTTATGCTATGTACTGCCTCTGCATCCTTTTCACTGTGCCATGTATCTCCCCTTCATATTATGCACTGCGTCTCATCCTGCCCACATGCCTTACACTCTGAGAGATACACTGTCTCTTATCTATTCTGCATGTCTTTCACACGTCAAGTCGTCTACCTGATCATCATCTGAACTCTTCATCTTCTCTGGCCGTTATTCAAGGTTCTTTGGCTTGTCTAGCAGTTATCTTGAGAGTCTTTTACTTCTCTATCAGTTGAAATTCTTCATCTTCTCTGGCAGTTACAACCAGTCATTTTTTGGCTTCTTTGGCTTCTAAGTCCCTTCCTTCATGTGACCTATGGCGGTGACTATACGCCTATTCAAAAGGCACTTCGTGTTCTTGGTCTAGCGAGCACTAGCTCCCTATTTTACGATCTGATCTTGGGCGATTAACTTCACATGACCACATGATTGAGAGCGCGAGCTCTCTTCTCGTTAGCCCCCTATCACATGTGACCTCGGGCTATGTCCTTGCATAAGTAAATGATTGCGGGAACGTCCAATAGTGGTTTGGGATTAACCACTTTTCTCCCTACAATCTACCTCCAGCTACCATGTACCCCTTCTATGATACTGTGGTTTCAATTGCGGCCTGCCCTAAGAAAATTAACTTCTGAGCAACTTCTGATCCCACAATCAGGCATGATTGTCGATCTCGCGGTCTGTGACAGATTCCCTCGATCAACGACTCCGATCTATTGTCTTTTCCTACCTTCTTTCCTCCATCCATGCACGATCCTTAGTCTCAACAACTAAGTGACATGTGGCCCTCCAAACCAATGGACGAGATCGATTTTGCCTTTCGGTCTTCGGGAGTCTCGATTCTCAAAATCTGCTTGCTCCCAGAACATTTAACTTGGAGTTCACGATCTAACGATGCATGGTCTTCTCGAATCAACAGTCACAATCCCTTCGGGTATTCGGGGTTCAAAAATCTCAACTTTCCAACCTTTCAACCTTCCTTTGCTTTTTCCCAAAGCTGACAATCCACTGACGCATGTCCCTTTCGGATCAACGGTTATGATCCCTTCAGGTATTCGGGGTTCGGAAATCTCAACTTTCCAACCTTTCAACCTTCCTTTTCTTTTTCCCGGAGCTGACAATCCACTGACGCATGTCCCTTTCGTATCAACGGTCACGATCCTTTTGCATCTTCGGACTTCAGAATTCTCAAGTCTCAACTGGTAATCCTTGAAGTGAGATTTCTCTGAAATCTTAGATTAGCTGACACGTACTCCCCTTGACAATCAACGATCTATATTTGTCTTCGACGATTTTCACGTTCTCCCCATCCACAAACTTCCAAAGTTGTGGATCTTGCGCCACCTGTCCTCCTCAAAGATGGATGACCCCAAACCACTTCGGGACTTTGAAACTTTGGGCAAGTTCTAGTGGTAAAGCTCCCGAAGTAAAACTTCCGGAGTAACGTCACTTACTTACATCACTTGATGACATGTCATGAGCCTAGTAGTTGCCACGTGTCACTCAGATTTGTTATTTGCACGTACCTGAAATGCTGAATCAACTTGACACTTGTCATTGTCAGTTTGCACCATGTGTCCTTGCTGTTGACATGGATCCTCATTCATTTCGGGACTTCGAGTATTTCAACTTTTCAAGTCGCCAATTCTTTTGAAGTGAGAATCTCTAAACAGTAACCTCCTCACAACTTTTAGGCCCGAACTAAATGCTGTTCGTTGATCATGTTCTTAGATTGACGACCCGATCTTTCTGTGATGATGATTTTCTATCTTAACCTATCCTTCCACTTTAAAATGATCTGACAAATGTCATTTACTCCAGCTCTCCGACTCTCTGGACTTCGAGGATTTCAGATCTCAAACTGAAACTCTTGAAGTGATTTCTACGGAGCGTAGCCTCCTCACACCTTTAGACCCAAAACAAATGTTTTTCGTTGATCAAGAACTTAGATCAACGACTCTTGATTATCATGTCCTTCCACTTAAATATATCCGACGGATGATGAAAATTCGGATGATCGAATTCTCAATCGTTTTTCCCCGCTTATCCCATCCTTCCATTAATTCATTCCGACGGTTGTTGGTCCTTTGGATCGGTGATCCAACAACCATTGTTTCTATTCCTCCTRAGCTTATGATMTCTCTGACTTAGAAGGTTTTCTAAGTGTTCACGGGTCTCGACCTTTGCTCCTCCTGCGAGTCCRTCTCTGGGACCTCGTCTGCACTTCTGGAAATCGCTATCTCTTCTGATCTTTCTCGTCTTCTACRCTCTCAAGGTTTGGTTCGTTGCTGTTCTTTCCATCAATGACAAGCACATTCTTCCTGTAAACATGCCAATAAGACCATTTACTCCATTTTGTAATGGGATAAGCCCTAATATAAATGTATAAATATGTATGGGTTTTGGGTAGAAGTGGGGATTAGAGTTAGAGATGAAGATTGAAGTGACAGATAAAAAAAGGATCTAAGTGTGCACTATATGTGCGAATGGCTAGGGCATTTTGAGTAGAACTGATGTATCTTATTTGAGCACGGTGCGCACCACTTATAAGGATTGAATATAAATGATTAATATAATAAGCCAACTGTTGTGGATGTAGCTGATTTTGGGGTGAACCACATTAAATATTTGTGTCATGATGTATGTTGTGATGTGTTTCCTTTATATTATGTGTATGGCGCACATGTAATGCATTGATGGTTAATACGAATATGTTATATAATGGTTCTGTGCATGTAATGAATGGTTAAGTAATATAAATATGTCATAGTTTATTATGCTATTATGATTTCGCGCACATGAATAAATTTTAAGTAAGAATGAATGTTAGAACGATCTCCATTCCCTTCATGATTGCAAAAGCTTGGTTCTTGCAATCCCCATTGGTAGATCGGGTGAGACTTCACTTGTTTGCGAGTGATGCTAAAAGGGTCGGTATCTTGGGATCATGCTCACTCCATGCCGACAATAAGTAAATAATATACATAAGTCTTACCATCTAGTCAAGACAGAGGTAAAGCGACAACTAGATGGAGAAATGGAAAAATAAAAAAGTTTTCAAACAACTATTCCAGAAGATCTTGGGGTGGATCCAGNTTTAAGTAAGAATGAATGTTAGAACGATCTCCATTCCCTTCATGATTGCAAAAGCTTGGTTCTTGCAATCCCCATTGGTAGATCGGGTGAGACTTCACTTGTTTGCGAGTGATGCTAAAAGGGTCGGTATCTTGGGATCATGCCCACTCCATGCCGACAATAAGTAAATAATATACATAAGTCTTACCATCTAGTCAAGACAGAGGTAAAGCGACAACTAGATGGAGAAATGGAAAAATAAAAAAGTTTTCAAACAACTATTCCAGAAGATTTTGGGGTTGATCTAGATCCAATTCTATATGATATTTGAAGTTAAAACATGAAACAAACATGGTACTCTCCACATATCAAGGGGGGAGCACATTGATGAAAAATATACTCTCTTACATCTTTAGGGGGGAGTGAAAATGGTTAGTGGTAAACCAAAACCACCACATTATTCAAATAAAATGTGTTGGTGGTAAACCAAAAATCACCACATTGTTTGGGTGAAGATGGTAAGTGGTAATCCAAAACCACCACATTGTTCAAGTATCAATGGTTAGTGGTAATACAAAACCACCACATTGTTTAAGTATTGATGGTTAGTGGTAATCCAAAACCATCACATTGTTCAAGCATTATTGGAATAATGTTAGTGGTCAACCAACAAAACCACCACATGAAGAATCCAAAGTTTAAACTTGGATCCATTCAACTATGAAATATTGGAGAACATAAAGAATCCAAAGCTCAAGCTTGGATCCTCTCAACCAACTTCAACAAACTTCTCACCTTGCACCTAGCAGGGGGAATAACATAATAATAATAATCTATTTTTAAGGTCACGGCCAAGCCAGCACACCAAATTGGTGTATGAGACCCCCTTGTTTGTGGATGCATTAAGGTATATTGCTATACAAATTATTGATGTGGATTGCTAAGTAGATCGTAAATCATAGACGAAACAATATTTTGTTCTACATTCATTTTCTTCAAAAAAATGATAGGCAGACTGCTTATTAGGCTTGTGGGGTCTCCTCCTGGATTGAGTGTGGGCATCAACTAATGTTGTTTGACTATGGCGTCTCTTTAAGGCATCGATCAAATCATGATTGGCAATTGAAATACTCAGAAAACATAATCGTTTAACAACATATCATGTTCAGGTGTACTGAAGAGATCTCACTGATGTAATATAAAAAATTTACGATGTACATATTGTCTTTGAAGTTTCTAGGGCTGATACAACATTAACTGTGGTATAGTTGTGGTACTGTTGAATATCAGAGAGTAGATTTCAGGTGATTTTATGCGCACGATGCTTGTTCCAGCTACGCATGGGTTGACTAATCAATGAGAGCGTCTTCTTTCTTGAGTTGGAGATTCACCACTAGTGCAAAAATTATGGTAGATATGTATAAAGAAGAGGTCGATCTTACACCAACAGGGGATAGGATGAATATAAACCCGATTTGAATAGGAACGATGCTATCTGAATGCTAAGGTTTTGTTGTGGTGGCTATTTATTTGCTGTTGATTCGAGTGTTGATTTATTGCTCCATGATCAAACTCAGATGTGGTGTGTTCTGGTGCTATAATATCTAGTGCAATCTAATCATTTCARATATGGTGCATTCTTATATCTCCAATTCAATGTTTGATGTGTCTTGTACAAAGACTTCACATGAGAATTGAGMATATGATAATAATATAACTGCAAATGATACATTTACGGGAATCTTCAACATCATGTCAAAAGTAGTGTGGGATTTGCCATAAATTTTCAGTTGCCTGCTATCACCATGCCTTTTTACATTGATGATCATAGTTTGTTCATTGCTCTAATCGTGTAGTTGCTTCTATAATTCATTAGACAATGGCAATAGAAAATACACTCCAATATAAGATTCACCACTTTCATGGATGACACCATTAGTTACACCTTTCATGAAGTTGATATCAAACTTCCCATGGAAAAACTACCACGAAGAGTTAGCTCATTTTTACCATTACACATACAGATTGATTGATGTAGATCTGGTTTTCATTGCCAAGGTTGTAGATCTAGCTTCTCGTAACAAATCTCTCATGATTCATAGTTGAGCACAAGTTAAATGTGACAAGAATTGGCGGAAAAAGGCTTTATGTCATTCTGATGCTGATCCAAAAACTATTTAACTTTTATCTGCTGTCCATGTAACAAGGTATGTTGTATGTTCTTGCGACAATAAATGAGAGCTATATGATATGATTATTGGAGAAATCATAGACATTATCTTATAAAAATTAATTGATACTAGATCTATAACAAAAGATCCAGATCCAGATCGACAAATGTATTCAAAATGCTGAGAACTTTTATCATCTGAGTCAAACTTGTCATCGAGTAAAATTATTGCTTCTCAGAATTATCTTCAGTTGCTCATTACAACCAACGTACACTCCCATGGAGCCAACTCTTGAAATAGTCCTTGCAAATGTTAAGAATTAGAGTAGATCTATAATTTGGGTGTAGGATAGATCCAATCCTTCAGATATGAGAGAAATCCTTCAGATCTTGTCTTTTCCATTGTGCCTTCAAAAGAGTGTAGATCTACTTTTCCAATGTGAAGAAATAATGAATTTGGTGACTAATTGTAACAACATGTCACCATCTTTGTATGAAGATCTACCATGCTGAAAATGGTTACCATCAACTCTCCAAACAAATAATGACCACATTCAGGGATCACAACATTGACTACACTTATTATCATTGCATGGATCATTACTATGAAGAAACTACTTGGCCCCTTAAGACTCAAGGATGCTCTCATACCATGTTAAGAAAGAGAGCACAAGATAAACATGAAGGGAATTGGCGGAAAAGGCTTTATGTCATTCTGATACTCATTAAATTGATTTGATGATACCAAATTATAATACTATTGTGATAGGCACACAAACCTCCCCATTTTTTCTTGTCACATTGCTTGAAGATTCAATTCCTATCAAGAAATAGGGGACCCCATTTTCGTCTTAAGACTCTCTAAACTTGTTGAAAAGGCAACTCATCTTCGTGATATTTCACTTACATGATTCCATGACTTGAAATTATTTTTCTGTTTTGGATTCTGGTGATACCGATGAGTTCATGATGAAATCGCCAGTATAGGAAATACTGACGAGTTCATGATGAACTCACAAATACAATGAAAGGGAAACACTTAACATTTTTGAATTTGTGTTCTAGCATACTGACAAACTTTATACGAACTCCACAAAACTCACCGATACACTGAAAGGGAAACACTTAACGTTTTTGAGTTCGAGTTCTAGCGTACCGACAAACTTTATTCAAATTCCACCGATACACTAGAAAAGGGTCACATCACCATCCATGATACACACAACTTGATAACGACCAACTTCCATTCATTGTGTCCGACACCAAGCCTTTATCACCGGGGAAGTTCCAACGAACTCCGTCTGTACACCGGGGAGGTTCAAACCATTGCTTTTGACACACAAACATTTTTAACCGATGAGCTTCCAATCAACGAGGTTGGTACACCGATGAAGTGTCAGGTCAATTAATTGTTGTTAATAAACCCTTTTAACTTGTCAATGCGATTCGTAAACTTATGAGTTGTAAACACAATATGTGTAGGCAAAAGGTTGAAGTCTAGACTATTCTAACATCTCAGAGAATAATCAAACCACACTTCAAATCAATCATTCATCAAAACACCAAAGAAACTAGCAAGCAAACCCTTTTGACCAACTTCACTTTGTCCACAAGATTGGTATTGAGTATGGGTAGAATTAATAGCTCTGCATCTCATGCATAGATCTATGATCTATGCATGATCATGTCCTTTAATCTGTTCGCATCCCAATGCTCAATTAACAGATGTTTAAGTGTTCTCACATAAAATGTTCAAGTGTTGGTAAATAAATTAAATACGAGGATATATAGATAATTCTTTTTTATCAAATCTCCTTCTAGGATACAAGATGCAACCTTTCACTTAATAGGCTAAGTCTTCATGCTCTATATGTGAGGTTAGATTTGAGAGTGAGAATTTTAACTATTGTCCAAAAACTAGTGAAACAAATTATTAGCTATGGCCACAAGTTTTACTCCAACTATTTTCTTCAATCAATCAGTTGTAAAGATGTTGAATCTCCACCCAATGCTACTGATATTGTATTGAATCCCTTAGTCTAGAGCTAAAGCTTATGAACAATAAATCTAGGACTTGATTCACAACCAATATGTTCACTGCAATGAACATGTGGTAGTACTGCACAAATGTGTGACTCAATTGTCATGCATTGTTTAGTATTAACTGCGTGACAAAGAATAATGAAAATTACTGGAAAACAATCAACAATCCTTCGAGATCATTTCTCACAAAGAGGCTCAAGACATATCCATACTTGGATGTCTCTTCATAAGTGATTAAATTGACCTTCAATGAGACTGTGTGATCCTATTTATAAGCTAGACTATAAAACTTGCATCAAGTAGAAAGATTCAACAATGACTTCAAAAGGATAACAAACCATTCAAAAATAAATCCTTATCCCTTGAGAATATGCACATGTCACTATTGGTTATCTCTGGAGTTCACATAAATACAAACCATATCACTCATTAATAAATAAAAATCTTGAGATTGTCCTTAGGTGGGAAACCCTTGAATTCAATCCTATAGATTACAATCCAATGCTACTGGAACAAATTTAAAAGAAGGTAACAACCAAACTTGTTAAAGTAGGAGTGTGGTATATCTCAGTAATGTAGCACTTGTTCGTCGAGCTTCTTGTCTTTACACTAGAATGACTTTCATCAGAATTTCATTTATATTACTCAACACTTTCATTGATCTCAACAAAGAGTTATAATAATTGTTAGCTTCCCATATTTGACCTCACAACACAATTTCAAATACACTCATTTATAGTTCAATCATTGGCCTGCAACCTTTGATAAGTTAAATGATTAGACACAACCCATAACTATTTGTGTTGCATTTACCACAAGAAACTCAACAATATATAATATCAAAATGATTCATGGATTCAAGGTTTGTTCTCTGAAAAACATAGCAGAGTTATTATACCAACAACAAATCAAACCTTATATGTGATTTAAGATTTATTTCACAATACAAACTAGAGGGGTTTCTCTCTTAGAAGAAGATTCAAAATCTGTAAATTACCACTCATTCAAACAAATGGAAATCTTGAGAATACATACACACAATCTGCAATTTCGATTTTCAAACTAACATCTGTAACACAAAAAGGAAATCGATATAATAACTAAACTAAGCTAAAGAAATAACTTACCTCATCATACCTAGGATTGGTGGGCCCTTTCCAACCTTGGTAGCGAGCTATGGAAATTCACACACCAACAAACATAAAAATACCAGAAATTGGAACTACAACTTTTATTAAAAACAACGTATCTTACAAGTTACAACGTTGGAAGCATATGCATAAAAGTCTGATATCACCAAACAACAGTTGCACTTGTCGATTCCTTAGTGCAATATTACAAAGTATGGTTCCCACTCCGATTTACAGAGCGAAACCGTTCTTGTAGAAAATCCCTAAGCTATGGATGAAGTCGGCCTCCTCTTTGCTTGTGGAACAAGAAGGCAATAATAGTTACATCAATCCTTCAAATAAGACTGAATTTGATTCTTCCCAACCACTAATACAGACTGGGTAAAGATCAGATCATGGTTGATATTGTTGCTATTCGTAGAGACTCCCATAAACAAAGATCTGAATTGTAATTTGTTGAGCTTCTTTGAAAAATGACCTGCAACATAAATCTGGGCAAACCCAAATTGGGAAAGCTTCGATATCTCTCCAACCGATTTAAATTTCAGGAATCCACTCAAGAAAGACCTAATTGAAACTATCTTGCACAAAACCCATGTTCTAGATTTTTGAGTTTCCTATTCATTTGCCCACAAATCTCCCCAGTAGTTAACTACTGCTATTTCAACACGTTTTGAACTAGAAAACCCTTAATCATAGCTGGAGACCTCCATGTGAGACCTAGGTGAGAATCAAGGCACACACGCTATGCTGGGGGTTATTTCTTCAAAACCCATGTGACCATATTCCACCTGGGTGCGCACACATATGTTAACCTTCAAATTTGGGCACCATAATAACTGACGGTATGAGAACATAACTAACATTCATCATTAGTAAAACATTGCTTAAAAACCTTTATTAATTCATCAAAAACTTAGGAAACATTAAGAAATAAGCAATTAGACCTCAAAATGCTAGTTGAAGAGTTTGAGGGCTTAAAAACATGAGGTTGGTGATATTATGGCTAGGTTTTAGGTTTAGAAGTAGGATAAAAGAGGTGGTTTAATATGACAATTTGGGAGGCCAACATCTCCCCCATGCCTAAGTATTTGCATGTCCTCGTGCAAGCATAATAGGTAGTAATATATTTAGACTAAAACCCTTTACACAACCTTTCAAATAAAACCCTTTTCATTACCATATACTGAGAAAATCATGGATAGTATGGTTCATGCAAAACCAACTGAGGAATCTTTGAATTTAGTCCCCAAGTTGTTGTGGAGAAGACTTCAGTCCAACCTTGAGATCAAATGATATTAACTGCCTTATTAGATGAAGTGAAAGCTACTTCACATAGCTAGCTTCTATTCTGTCTCCCTGCTCAAGCTCTAAGTCAATGGATTCTTTCTTTGTTTAAGTGAGGAACAAAAACTAAGTTCTAATCACTGTGTAGCTTATTTTTTCTTTTCCATGCCTCTAGTAATCCTTCCGGTAAAAGATGTTACTGACAGATTCAACTGCTGAAGTACTCCTTACTTGGTTTCTTTTCTGTGACTCCTCTGAATGAAAGATGAATAACCTATTCAACTGAATATCTGATTTAAAGTGAAATGACAACTTGATGTGGTACAAATGAGTCATAACATACCTTCTGACAAAATAACCATATAGATATAAATTTGTGCATGCCCACTGAATATGGAGAGGGAAATTGTACTCATGGATAATAAATGATGCAGAACATACTCTTTACCACCCAAGGCTGGATAAAGCCACAATATCATTCCTAGGTCAGATAGAAAATAACCCATTGACACCCCCAAAATAAAGGTTGAGAACAACGAATTTTGGAGAGTAACTGATCCGTCTTGAGCATTATCATGGAAAATATTAGAAAAGAACAACATGTATACTGAAACAAGGATTGCATATGTGGTAGATAAACTCTTGTTGTTCCATGTGCGGTAGAGAAACTCATGTTGTTCAATTGCTCAGATTTTTGTAAGCTTGTGATAGCCTTTGAAGTAAAGTTGAGTGATCACCTTGGTTGTATCATACAACATCTTACACAAAAGGATGTTAGTGATCACATAAGCAAATCACATAATTTGTTGTTCCATTGCATACTTTATCAAAAGTGAATTTGATTGGTATTGATAGGTAAATGCATACCTTCCTTCACAGGTTAATAACCTCTGTAAAACCACCAGTGGTATCATCCATTAATCCATGATCCAAGCCCTAGTCATCCCCTTTGCTGAATTTTCATTCTGATGTTATGGCTTCAAGAATCGGTTACAATCTTAGCATTTTGCTGATTTTTTTTGAGCCATTTTCTTACTTCCTTTGGAAGACCCATGACGCGAGCTGTTGTCTTCTTTGAAAATTCAATGACTGGATCACTTTAGTTGGACAAATCGTTCGTTATAATCTCTTGTAGACTGAAGCAAAACTCGATCATCAAAACCTTGAAACTTGGCAAAGAAATAATTCCATCACCTGTCCTACACATTGCTTTACATGCATTGTATTCTGGAAAGGCTTCTAAACATGCATTGTTATTGGCTCCTGATAGTCAACCACCATTTCAACTACAATTGTTGTAGCAAGGAGCCTCAAATGTCACTCTTCAGAATTATTACAGGTAAGGTTTGATAGAAGATGGTTTGAATGGTTAGTGGTTTTGAAGGCCCACACAATTTAGTTTTGAATTATATGGATGTAGCTCATTTGGAATTCTTTCAGTGATTCCAAACGTGTCTTAGTGGTTAGACCCATAAACGAATTTTATGCAAATTTATGGGTAGTTATAGAATATATTGCCTTGTTTACACAATAAGAAGACAATTATGTCTGCATGTGGAGAATTTAGTGGATAATGATGATTTAGTGGATAGTGTCATCATGAAGGTAGGTGTAAACATATGAGGACTACCATATGGTTGATAGGTGAGTCATCATGGAGAGTGATAAAAATATAATGGGAAATATGCCATATGGATAAAGTAAGATTTATATGGTAGGTAAATATGGCATATGGATGTGTAATGCGAGGGTAAGGGTATGAAGTAATAGAAGTGGATGCAATCAAAGTGGTATAGAGAACAAAAAGCACAAGAGTGTTGCATAATGAAATTTTGTTTCGTTCTTAATAAATCAAAAAGAGTTTTGAAAGCATATTTTACCTCAGAATTAAGTTAGTTACCCATACTTACAACATATGTGCATGATCTGAGTTGATGCATGAAGGTTATGGAATTGAGGAGATCATTGCAAAATTTGAACTTTGGAACTTCTGCTATTGAATCTGATGCTTCTAGTGCTTTGGGATGAAAAGGAGAGACCTGCTACTATCAAAATTTGCTCAATAATTTCAAAAACACAACTACAGGTATTTCCGTACCTACTATGGGATTCCCATACCAGAATAACCAAGAACTCTAAAAATCCACTAGTGTTGTTACTTTGTTACTCTGCTATTCTGGATATACTGCTGTTTTGAATACTCTAATGTAGGATATTGTCCTAAATAGAATGAGTGAAATCCAACTTCCATACATGTTCGAAACTTTAGAAATCTAAGAGATTATGAGCTTATTACAAATGCTGATATCTAAAACTGGAAATCAAGGAAAAATAAATGAATGTTGGTGGCCGATTTTGCCACAAAGGAGGACGTTGCAACAAGTGTCTAAAATTGCAACGAGTTTTCTAAAACACTTGGATGATAAGTACTCTAGTGCTGTTGCCATGAAGACTTGCAAATTATGGAATTTTTTTTGAACTTATTGATGGAATGCAGGCTGCAAACTGGACACAAAGGATTGTAGGCTGATGTTGCTCCACCATGAATGTCATCCCCTTTTTATTTTCACATCGCTAGAGACTAAAAATTGTTGTTAGGATCATGAACTAAATAGTCTTCACCAAAACCCAATCTTGGCACAATTATGTCTATGTGAGTGAATTTGTTGAAGTCGAGCATAGAAAGAATTCATTGTATTACCAACCAATAATGAATGTTGTTAACCAATGCGGGGCTACTCACCTTTGATGCCGATGAGAGTCAAGGTGCCTTGGTAAATCTTGTGAGGTATGAATAGATGAGATGAGGTCAAGTCACCTGCAAGATCTGTCAATTAGGAGACCTTGATGAATTCCCTTGTTGACAATGAGGAAGCTTTCCATTAATGTATGTAAGTCACAAGGTCGATGGGGCAAAGTTTGTCGAAAGGTGGGCCTTAAGGAATCCCACATCATCCGACATGAGAAAAAATATAATGATTTAAAGAGTACATGGTAGAACCAATAACTAAATGGAGAATTTATTGTGAGTCCTGCCCGCCGGTTGCTCGATTTTCAAGCAAAACTCATGTCCAGTTGCGCCAGTAAACGACTTTTCACAACTGGTCCTACTTTTCTCTTTACTATTTTATTCATTTATTTACACTATCCTACTTTACTTGAATAAAAAMCAKCTCCTCATGTGTAGGAGTATTTTCAATGCATCCATTTATGCAACGAGATCTCAGTTAGACTCATATCCAAATTTGAAAAATATACCTCCATGATTGCTAGGATATGAGAGACCAGTTGTTCTAGTAGAGATGGTGCCAAGAAATSTTGAACAATGGAGTAGTATGATCATCTGATGAATTTTTGGAACCAGACTTCAATATAGTCTTTGTCTCCTGGGTTCTCTTCTTTGGTTTTCATGCCATGAAGTGCTTCAGAAGTTTCATCAATCTCTTGAGTGTACGAGGGATCTGAATCTAGTGACAAAGATGCGAGGAATTCTAAGATTTATGGCTCAAGTGTTTGTTCTTCATTGGATATTGTCCATGAATCTTTGATATCTTTCTCATGATGACAAGGATAGCTAGAAGAAACTTCTGAGTATGTAGGTTTCCACAGTTATTCATAGTTGAAGTAAATTTCTCTGGATATAACTGTGTCAAGGCTTTCAAAACGTCCAACGTTTCGAGTGGATATAAATTCTACTTCCTCTCGTGGAAATTGTTCATGGATCCTCCTTTGCTTCCAAAGATACAAACTCATCCCTAGTGATAATATTGGACATTGGACAAGGATTTAAGAAGATCCTTGTGGTGGCATGCCATCCTCTACTCAACAAGTTCTTGAGTTCTTTTGAATTATTTTTTTGGTCTTAAAGTTCCTACCCACAAATGGATTAGTAGTATGGGGGCTCTTACAACACCTTAGACTAAGGAAAAAAAAATGAAATTTAACATGAATAAAAGCACACCATTCAAAGCAACTTCAATAAATCTACAATCTCTAGGTATAGCTATTAGTCAACTACATGACAGAGAAGGGTTTGGATAGACTCACCAAAGTGAATGTGGCAGGATAGTACCCTTGTAGAAATTCATAAGAGAGGGTGCCTTTGCGTCTTGCCGTCTTGTCCTCTGCCAAATCTGCAATGTAGTGAGAAAACCAAAATAAAAACAACTAACTAACAAAATTGTGCTTCTACCATTTACCTTTTTATAGCTCCCCGACAACGGTGCCAAAAATGTCGGGTCAATTAATTATCGTTAATAAACCCATTTTACCTGTCAATCYGATTCATAAACTTATGAGCTATAAACACAATATGTGTAGGMAAAAGGTTGAAGTATAAACTACTCCAACTTCTCAAGGAATAATSAAACGACACTTCAAAGCAATCATTCATCAAAACACCAAAGAAAATAGCAAGCAAACCCTTTTGAATAACTTCACTTTGTCCACAGGATTGGTATTGAGTATGGGAATAATTAATAGCTCTGCATTTCATGCATATATCTCTAATCTATGCATGATCATGTCCTTTAATATGTTCTCATCCTAATTCTCAATCAATAGATGTTTAAGTGTTCTCACACAAAAGATTCAAGTGTTGGTAAATAAATTAAATACGAGGATAGATAGCTAACTATTTTTTATCAAATATCCTTCTAGGATCCAAGATGAAATTTTTTACTTAATAGGCTAAGTGTTCATGCTCTGTATTGGAGGTTAGATATGATAGCGATAATTTTAACCACTTTCCAAAAACTAGTGAAACAAAGTATTAGCTACGGTCACAAGTTTTACTCCGACTATTTTCTTCAATCAATCAACTGTAAAGATGTTGAATCTCCACTCAATGATATTGATCTTATATTGAATCCCTTAATCTCGAGCTAAAGCTTATGAACAATAAATCTAGGACTTGACTCATAATCAATACATTCACTGCAATGAACACGTGGTAGTACTGCACAAAGGTGTGACTCAATTGTCATGCATTGTTTAGTATTAACTATGTGACAATGAATAATGAAAATCACTGGAAAACAATCAACAATCCTTAGAGATCAGTTCTCACAAAGAGGCTCAAGACATATCCATACTTGGATGTCTCTTCATACATGATTAAATTGACCTTCAACCAGACCGTGTGATCGTATTTATAAGCTAGACTATAAAACCTACATCAACTAGAAAGCTTCAACAATGACTTCAAAAATATAACAAACCATTCAAAAATAAATCCTTATCCCTTGAAAATATGCAGATATCACTATTGGTTATCTCTGGAGTTCACACAAATACAAACCATATCACTCATTATTAAAGAAAAATCTTGAGACTTTCCTCAGGTGGGAAACCCTTGCATTCAACTTTGCATATTACAATCCAATGCTACATGACACAATTTAAAAGAAGGTAACAAACAAACTCGTTAAAAAATGATTGTTGTATATCTCACCAATGTAGAACTTGTTCATCGAGCTTCTTGTCTTTATACTAGAATGACTTTCATCAGAATTTCAATTATATTACTCAACACATTCATTGATCTAAAAAAATAGTTATAATAATTGTTAGCTTCCCAGATTTGACCTCACAACATAGTTTCAAATACACTCGTTCATAGTTTAGTCATTGACCAATCCTTTGATAAGTTAAATGATCAGACATAACCCATAACTTTTCATGTTTCACTTACCACAAGAAACCCAACAGTATAAAATATCAAAATGACACATGGATTCAAGGTTTGTTCTTTGAAAAACATAACATAGTTAATATACCAACAACAAATCAAACCTTAGATGCGATTTAAGATTTATTTCACAATCCAAACCAAATGGGTTTCTCTCCCACAATAAGATTCAACATCTGTAAATTACCACTCATTCAAACAAATGGAAATATTGAGAATACATACACACAATCTGCAATTTCGATTTTCAAACTAACATTTGTAACACAAAAAGGAAATCGATATAATAAAATAAACTAATCTAAAGAGATAACTTAGCTCAGCGTACCTGGGATTGGTGGGCCCTTGCCAACCCTAGTAGCGAGCTATGGAAATTCACCCACCCACAAACAGAAAAATACCAGAAATTGGAACTGCAACTTTTATTAGAAACAAAGTATCTCACAAGTTACAACGCTGGAAGCATATGCATAAAAGTCTCATATCACCAAACAATAGTAGCACTTGTATATTCCTTAATGCAAGATTACAAAGTATGGTTCCCACACCGATTTACAGAGCGAAAACATTCTTATAGAAAAGCCTTAAGCTATGGATGAAGTTGGCCTCCTCTGTTCACGTGGAATAAGAAGGAAATAATAGTTATATCAATCCTTCAAATTAGATTGGATTTGATTCTTCCCAACCACTAATACAAACTGGGTAAAGATCAGATCAGGGTTGATATTATTGCTATTCGTAGAGACTCCCAAAACCAAATATCTGAATTGTAATTTGTTGAGCTTCTTTGAAAAATAGCCCGCAACATAAATTTGGGCAAACCCAGATTGGGAAAACTTCGATATCCCTACAACCATGTTGGATTTCAGGAATTTTCCCCGTTTAGACTTAATTAAGACTATCTTGCACAAAACCCATGTTCTAGATTTCTTAGATTCCTATTTGTTTGCCCACAAATCTCCCTTGAAGTTGATTACTGCTATTTCAACACGTTTTAAACTGGAAAACCCTTAATGACAGTTGGAGACCGCCACATGCAACCTGGGAACGAACCAAGGCACACACACCATGATGGGGGTTATTTATTCGAAACCAATGTGACCATGTTCCACCTGGGTGTGTGTGCATATGTTAACCTTCAAACTTGGGTACTAGAAAAACTAAAGGTACCGAAACAAAATTAACATTGCTCATTAGTAAAACATTACTTAAAAAGCTCTATTAATTCATCAAAAACTTGGGAAACATTAAGAAATAAGCAACTATACCTCATAATGCTTGTTGAGGAGTTTGAGGGCTGAAAACCATGAGGATGGTGATATTATGGCTAGGTTTTAGGTTTATAAGTAGGATAAAAGACGTGGTTTAATATGACAATTTGGGATGCCAACACAAAGTTCATGGGAATACCTTCGATACACTATTTTCCATGCCGAGGAAATTTCTATAAAAGGAACATCACAAACCATGCATTTGCATTGTGTGTTGAAGAGAGAGAGAGAGAGAGAGAGAGAGAGAGAGAGAGAGAGAGAGAGAGAGAGAGAGAGAATTTGGAGCACATTAAGAAACAATCTTGTAGGAAACAACCCACCTGTCCTCGAGCCCATTTTGCCAATGTGTCAATTGTGCATTGGGTAAGCCCTCTATCTTAACCTGCCATGTGGTCTTTCCGCAATTTGGTTTTGGTTTAAATTCGTGTATAAATTTACTTTAAAGAGGGATGAACCTCCCTTAAAAAAAACCATATCCCCTACTTTCCTCCGATCCCACGACGCCCTCGACTCCTCATCGCTCTAACCGGTTTGCCTCCTTGCACCCATGCTTACCTTGGTCCAACCAATTATTTCCCTGTCCTCATGTTCAAACCATCGAAGAAAACCTTAGCCCCCTTTACCTCTGTGATGCCCTTATCCTAACCCTGCAACTGAATGCTTTCCTCCCTCGATGTAGTTTCACTACACCTGTGCCAATGGAAACCCTAGATCTAACTCTCCACTGTAACCCATCCAACGATAAACTCGATAAAAATCACTCAGGCCCTAACCCTCTCACTGCCCTAGTCTCGGACTTAGCCAAGTTTCAAGGGTTAAAATCATATCAGCAAGGTTTACACGAACCCTACTAATAACACCTTTCTATATCGATGAGCTTTGTATCATCAACCGGTGAAGTTCACCTGATCAACACATGTACTAGTTTTGACATATCAATAAAGTTGATGAGAGTAACGTTAGTATGCGCGTGGTATATCGACAATATTCATACCAACTCCGCCATTACTATTTTGGTGAAGTTAATTTGACCAATGCGGACACGGTTTCTCCTTGTTGGTGAAGTTCATGTGATTGAATCCGGTGAAGTCTCTCATCGTATCGATGATGTTGTTTCCTTTGGTGCTGATATGTCAAGTTGATTCCTCCCTTGAACACTTAATTGAATTTTGACCAGATTCTCACCATGCCATCCATTATCCTCTCCTCTTCAGATGACGAATCACCTCCCAATATCGACACAAGTATCTCCTTAGACATCGATACAGGTTTGTAATTAACCCCCCGATTCTGCCCAAAAGACCAAGAAATCACTTAATTGCAGAAGCTAATGTCAAATGATTTCCTTCATAGCTTCTTTTCCCTCTGAAGTAGTTAGAATGTCATATTTTTAATTGGGGGTTTTATGCATTAATGATGAATATGTTTATTTCATATTTGAGTATGTCATTGTGAAAGAAGATTGTTAGGAAATCCATTATGGA
>SNQJ01S0004279.1:241770-254423 GCA_010110895.2 Picea sitchensis
ATAGAAATTAAACCAATAACTATCGTTAAAGGTAAATGCCTGTATAAATTAGCAACCGAGGCCATGGATTTTGAAGACCACGAAGAAGAAGGTTGGCAAGAAGAACCGATACTCTACGCACAACAACCTCCTTACATCCCATCGTTTGAGAATTCATGATATAATGACCTCAAGAAGTTTCTTCAATATAAAACTTCTCTTGATCACCTCAATTCCAAATAGAGAAGGGCACTAAGACTAAAATATGCACAATACCAACTAGTCCACGATATTCTTTTCAGAAAGAATTATGACGAAATTCTCCTTCGATGTCTCGAAAAGAAAGATGATGATAGAGTCCTCAAAGACCTACATGATGGAATGGATGGAGTTCATTTCGTTGGAGAAACTACAACCCACAATATCCTAAGAGCTAGGTACTGTTGGCCTATAATGTTTAAGGACGCTCACACTTATTCCCGTAGCTGCGACATTTGCCAAAAATCAGTTGGAAGAGAAGGCAGGGCTCCTGTTCCACTTCAACCTGTTGCTGTCGAAGATCCATTCGAGCAGTGGGGGTTGGATATAATCGATGAGATCAATCCTCATTCATCTAAGCAACACAAGTGTATTCTCACCGCCACTTATTATTTCACACATTAGATGGAAGCTGTGTTATTAACTAAGGTAAGTGATGAATTGGTAATCAATTTTCTGGAACATCACATTATTACCAGGTTTGGAGTACCCACCACTCTTGTATTTGATATTTCTACCTATTTTTCATCACTGAAATTAACTGAGTTTTCTTTAGATAAGGGGATCATTCTTAAATATGCATCCAACTATTACCCCCAGGGAAATGGCCTAGCTGAATCCACGAACAAAAAATTGATCCATATCCTAAAGAGAACTGTAGTTGAACATCATAGAAATTGGCATAACGTATTACCTAACTCCTTCTAGGCTGATCGGGTCACTCCAAAACCATCTATAGGGACCTCTCCTTACTTTCTCAATTATAGGAAGGAATCCATTCTCCCTTTTAACATCTATCTGCCTTCCCTTCAGCTCACTCAACAATTACGCAAGAGAGAATTCCCCATCATTCGTAAGTGTATAAACACCTTGTTAAAACTGGAAGAAAACTGAGCCAGAGCCAAAATGAAATTTGAGGCTCACCAAAAAACCATAAAATGATGGTTCGATAAAAAAATTCATCGGGAAAAGGAATTTTAGGTTGGCGACTTGGTTCTCAAATGGAACAAGCCACACGACGACAAAGGGAAACACTTGAAGTTTCAACAATTGTGGCTGGTTCCTTTCATAGACAAGGAAAATATTGGCTTGGGCACCTAAAGATTGTAAAATATTGAAGGGGATGTAGACCTCCTCATAGTCAATTTCCAAAATCTTAAACACTATATCAACTAGCCAACTAGCCATTGAGGTAGCTTCCCTTGTACATAAATAAATAGTTTGTTTTCCCAGCTTTAATTTTTTTCACTTTGTTTTTTTTTTTATTTACGCATGCTTGCGTCGTTTTGTGCTTTGTATTTTCATTGCTTTTTCATTCTAGTTAGGTTTCCTTTTTCTCTCTCTCAATATTATGGCTTGGTATTTCCCAGGGAACTTGGTGTCGTAGGTCTAAATATGATTTATGATGCGACACATTGTTATCAAAATCTTGAAAATCTACATTTAGCTTCTAGACACGACTTTATTTTTCTCCATGAAATACTACTGTGCATTACTATGGGTTAGATTCAATAGAGGAACATAGTCCATTAGCAGATGATCATTGCATTCTTAAATTGCCGCGGGAGTAAGCTA
Organism: Picea sitchensis; assembly: GCA_010110895.2. Lineage (NCBI taxonomy): Eukaryota > Viridiplantae > Streptophyta > Pinopsida > Pinales > Pinaceae > Picea > Picea sitchensis. The sequence continues at coordinate 243,583 of SNQJ01S0004279.1, forward strand.
ATGGTTATACCCTAGAGCAAATCTTGTGTTTGTGCAAAATAACAAAACTGAAAGCTATTTTAGAAAGGCACCTGTAGTACTCAAGGCGTCATGCTCAGGAAGTTAGCTCATCTATAATCAAGTTGGCAGATCTCACTTTCACATGTGTCATCCCACATGCATTTAAGTGAAAACTAGAATCCCCCCATCCACCTCTCTCTAAATTCAATAGAAAATTCATACTATAAAGCTAAAGGCTTGGGGAAAGGAATTCCAACTCATGTGGGACATGTAAGCATCTCCACCGGGGCTATGGATTCTGGATTCTCGCTGGCAGCAGATCAAGTCTTGTGACACTGGGGTGACTCCGTCGGGGCTATGGAAGATTACTTGCATAAAAGCAACACCAAATAAATGTGTAATCAACTTGTATTCTCAAAATTCCTAATGCGTCATTTCCTTGCAGTACTTCACATGACTTCCCGAAATGGTATGATTTAAAAGAGTATGCTATTGTGATCAATCAACTCTGGTCATGGCCACAAAATCTCTCTTTCTTTATTCAAACTTGTCTCATCAAATTATGCACTTTGAAAACTGTGGGACCTACTCATTCTCCTTTGGGGTTGTGCATTGTAAGTGTTACTATTCTTCAAAGTCTTGTATTTAGATACTTTTTGCAGAAATTCATGGCTTCACCTAGTGTGTTTCCAATTGTTGTTCCACACACAACAACCTCCCTTTTTTTCTTGTCGCAATGCTCAAAGAGTCAATTCCTACCAAGAAACAGAGGAACCCCATTTTCATCTTAAGACTCTCTAAACTTGTTGAAAAGATAACTCATCTTCATGATCTTTCTCTTGGAGGATTCCTTGACTTGCAATTATTTTTATGTTTTGGATTCTGGAGATACCGACGAGTTCATGATGAAATCGCCGATATGGGCAATACCAGTGAGTTAGTGTCAAAATCGCTGATACACTGAAAGGGAAACACTTAATGCTTTTGAATTCGAGTTCTAACATAATGTCATATGTTGTACACAATTCACCAGTATACCAAAAGGGGTCACATGATCGTCCCCGATACACATAACTTGACACTGGCCAACTTTTGTTCATTATCTCTGATACCAAGCCTTTGTCACCAGGGAAGTTCCAACGAACTTCGTCGGTACACTGGGGAGGTTCACACCAATGCTTCCGACACACACACATTATTAACTAGTGAGCTTATAATCAACGAGGCTGATACATCGACGAAGTTCAAAGGAATACCTCCAATACACCATTTTTTCGTGCCAAGGAAAAGTCTATAAAAGGAACATCACAAACCTCACATTTTCATTGTGTGTTTCCGAGAGAGAGAGAGAGCGAGCATTGGGAGCACATTGAGAAACAATCTTATGGGAGACAAACCAACAGTCCTCGAGCCCATTTTGTCCACGTGTCAACAGTGCGCCAGGTAAGCCTTCTTCCCTAACTTGCCATGTGGTCTTTCTGCAATTTGGTTTTGGTTTAAACTCGTGTATAAATTTACTCCAAAGGGGGACGAGCCTACCTTAAAAAAAAACCTTATCCCCAACTTTCCTCTGAGCCCACAACACCCTCGAACCCTCATGCTCTAATTGCTTTTACTCCTTACACCTATGCCTACCCTGGTTTGACCTGTCCGACCCCTGTCCTCCTGTATGAACCATCGAAGAAAACCTTAACACGATTTACCTCTACGATGCCCTCATCCTAACCTTGCAACTGAATGCTTTCCTCCCTCGATGAAGCTATGCTCCATCATTGCCATTGGAAATCCTAGCTCTAGCCTTCCATTGTAACCCATCCAATAATGGACTCGATAGAACTAACCCTTGCCTTAACCCTCTTGCTTCCCTAGTCCCAGACTTAGCCAAGTTTCAAGGGTCGAAACCATATCGATAAGGTTTACATGAACCCTGCCGATACCTTGCCATACCAATGAGTTTTGTATCATCGATGTCGTTACTAACTTTTTCATACCAGTGAAGTTCTCCTGATCGACGTCGATACTATTTTTTACATATTGATAAATTTGATGCGATTAACATCGGTACACATGTGTTATACTGATAATATTCATACTAACTCCGCCTATATTATTTCGACAAAGATAATTTGTGATCCAGATTATTTTCGGCACGAAATGAGAGCAACGATATAATAACGAAATGCACAAAGATATCGCGGATATCCAATAATATAAATAAAATGTATCATAGATGCAACCATAACCACAGATATATAATAATACATGATTTATATTAATGAAATAAATGTATAGAGATTGTAAAAATATAGAGTGAAAGACTCGCTAGAATGGTGGCAGCTTATCTTTGAGAAGAGATCTGATGGCTACTTGCATTCACACGAAGATGATTACAATGAGGCTCTGAAGGCCTTTTTACAATAATCAGGAATGCCAAAAACCGTAGACATCCAAAAACCTAACCCTAGGAGATGAAGCGCCAAAATTCATGTGGGCCCCGTTTGGGTAAGTTAGTACATCAACTTCCCGGGGTCGTAACTTTTGCATACAATCTCCGTTTTAGGCATATGATAGCTCGTTGGAAAGGGTGTCGTCGAGGAGATTCATTTAACCAAAATATCCAAAGAACTTAAATATTGAAACCTGTTTTTCCCCAAAAAAACAGCGTTTAGGACCTCAAAATGGCCCCCAAAGTTTAAGAACACAACGCTAAAAATAGTAAATTACCAAAATTACTTGAAAACTGTTTTGAGCCGGTTGGAAAGGTGGGTAATAGGTATCCCTCTGAATCAATCCTTAGGAAGAAATGGTATCCATTAGGTTGAGTGCAGGGAAGGAATAGCGTTCTTGAATCTACATCTTGTTGAGTTGCTTGTATTGTTGTAGACGTCTTGTTGCTTAGTTTGTGGAAGTTTGTCCACACGAACTGTTGAAGTGGGGTTGTTCGACAGGTTGACCACCATGAGAGGAATTAGGTCTGGAGAGGGAATGTGGCGTGTTTTAACAGTATTGTCAGCTTGTCATACATTTGGATAGAGAAGATTAGCGGGCAGTATGATGGTTCTTGGTATCCTTCATTTCTGCTTTGAGCAGATTGTGAAGAGTTGAATTTTGTAGTATGAGATACTACCTTACGATAATTTTTAGGTGGAGCGGTGGTCGAACTACCTGGTAATGCGAGGAGAAGCAGGTGACATTCGGGGTCAAGAATAATAATAATAATCTATTTTAAAGGTCTATGACCAACACATAATAATAAACAACATGGCATCTCCACATATGGGTAGAGAACATCATAGACATCCATTGGTGAAACATCACATAATACCTCATCCTTGAAGGGGTTGGATCTTGGTATGACAATTAACATTCTTTGGTTGATAGGAATATCTAGATCCTTGGCGAAATACCGATTTTAATATGTTGGGTGTGTTGTTGTTGACAATCAAAACTGTTTGATGACCTCTATTTATATCGGGTTCTTCTAACTTCCACTATAAACAATAAAATGTAAGTAGGGTCCCCTTCACACATCTGTGAATGAAAAGCCCCCTCTTGGGTTTATTGGTTCTTCCTGGTTAATTCTTTGTGAGTGCGTGACAATGGCGATTAGAGTCTAGCGTCGATGATTTACTAATATTTTTCATAATCGGTCCAGAATCGAGAATTAGACTACTTGTCTTTCATCTTAGCCTGTAGGCTATTATGAGCGACATTCATGATTGTTGTGCCGGAGCTTTGTGGAAATCACACCATTTTGGTGTCCTTCTTTGTCTTCCATGTACTTCTTTCTGTGGCAGAAATGGTTTAGTATTTGTTAGGTAGATCTTTGTCATACTTTGGTTGTTGTGGATTTGGAGACCCGAACTCCCATTTTTTTCTGTTGCTTAAATTTTTTCTCTATTTAACAACATATCGATAAACAACAAGTGATAGGATGTCTAGAAAATCCATTTCAGTTTATATGTATGCAATGAGCCCTGTGGTATTTCAGAACCGGATGTCATTCAGAGTCTTTGACACCAAACTTGGTGCACAAGGTAAGGAAAATATTGGTGAAATACGATAATGTCTGGTCCCTTTCTTGAAGCAACACGGTCCATCTTGTGTACTAGTCCACGTAGCTTCCAACAGGGTAGCACTGTTCCTTTACCACATCCACAAAAAATCCCAAGTGGAGCTCAACCCCATATATTCAGAGACTCCTTTGTGGAACTTTGCTCCCGGTGGTTTTCCACCAATGTTTGACATGGGGAGATTTAAGAGAGTACAAAGGTGATCTTTCTGTCGGAAAAATTATGAACATAAAAACCTTCCTAATAGATTTAACCATTTGTCTAAGGCATCCACATCTATCCAACCTTCAAATATGGGGCCAAAATTAGCACATTACCTTGAAGAGTGCTTCAAAGTAAGCTGATACAGTGAAGATGCACTTATTTCTATCGATAAAGTGTTGAAGGATGTGGGAATAATTCTCCATCATTTAGTCCCTCTATGTGAGAGCTTGCTCAAACAATAGATTGATAGAGTTTTCTACTCCGTCGTTTTTATTTCCTTCCACCATTGATGGTTTCTTAGGCATGCAAGTGATTATATTCAGAGACAAACCGAGACCAACTTGTTATATTGGACCTAAATTGATGGGAGACATTACTGGCGAAAAGCGATCAAGGCGACGTATACATTATATGATCTAGATTATTTTACGACGCGAGAATGTGGTAGGAGATATAATAGCGAAATGCACAGAGATATAGCCGGATATCCAATAATATAATAGAAATGTATGGAGATGCAACCATAACCACCAGATATCTGATATTACGATTTACGTAAAATGAAATAAATGTATGAGGCCTTAAAAATACAAAGTGAAGACTAGCTAGAATGGTAGCTTATCTCGAGATGTGCTGACTACTCGCATTCACAAGATGATTACAATGGGGCTTTGAAAGCCTTTTTACAATATCGGAGTCAAAAGTCGTAGACATCCAAAACCTAACCCTGGGATGGCGTAAAAGTCATGTGGGCCCGTTTGGGTAAGTTAGGTACATCAACTTCCAGGAGTGCATTAACTTTTGCATATGATCTCCGTTTAAAATATATTAGCGTTGGAAAGGTATGCATTGAGGGAGATTCGTTTTAGTTCAATATTGAAGATGCTGATATTGCAAACCTGTTTTCCCAAAAAACATGGTTTAGGGCCTCAAAATAGCCGGGAAGTTAAAACCAGCTAAAAATAGTAAATTACCAAGTGCCCGAGCTGTTTTGAGCCAGTTGGAAAAGATTGGGTATCCATAGATATCCCACTGGATCGGTTGATAGCGTCGATACGGTTCTTATTTATTCATTGAAGTTCATGTCGGTCTTGGGGTGAAGACTCTCATTGTATCAACGATGTTATTGCCTTTGGCTTCGATACACCAAGTTGCTTCCTCCCTCAAACACTTAAACAAATTTCAACCAAATTCTCACCATGTCACCCATTCTTCTCTCCTTTTCAGATGATGACTCACCTCCAAATATTGACACTACTATCCCCTAGCCTAGGGATAAACTAAGATATTGTCTCCAAGGCCCACATGTCTCCTAGACATGGAGTACCAAGAACCATATTGACTTGAGCATGGCCATTGAGGGCCATCCCTTCTTCCTCTTGATACCTCCACCTTGTCAACAATAAGAACATCATCCCATCGGCCTAGTCCTTTGTAACAATGGGTCTTGATCCATGAGGTAATGACTCCGAGTATCATGGTATATGTTACTTTGATTATCAAAACATTTGAATCTGTGCATTTAATTGGCACTTCTAGCGTGTGCTTGAACCTTATGCCTCTCCACTTGACCAAACTTGGGAGGAATAACAGGATGCCCTAGCAAGCATGGTTCCCCATGGGGTTTGAGTTACCAGGGGTTCATGAAGCGTCATGTCCATTTCCACCATCCTTACCACTTTTCATCTTTTTTCCTCTCATGCATCCCATACAATGCTTTGGGAATTGGATTTCCAAGCCAGCAAAGGGTTGTACCTTATCTTGTGGGAAGAAGGCTAAAGACCCAGTAAAAGTAAATTTGGAAAAGATAAAAAATCAAAGAACAAGAACAACCCGGATGAATTCACCCGAAGGGGATCCACGAGAAAACAATAAAAGGCTTCTTAGTAAGAAACAAAGGACCCATAAAATAATAAATCAAGACTAGTTGGAGGATAGAGTCTCATCATGGTAACCTAATAGGTCCATGGGAATGTAGTGGTATGACACTACCATTCAGCAGGTCCTGTCTGGGAGTAGTGGCTCTTGGTGGCATAAGCCAAGAGGATAAGGGGGTCAATCACGAGCCAACCTTCTCATCTATGTGAAATGTTTGTGGGTAAAATTGTCACCCCCTTTGGTCCTCTGTGACGGTGTTCCATAACTAGTCTCTTGAAAGAAAAAAGTAATTGGAATAAAGACAAAAGGAAATTGAATGGAAAACTGGAAACATTTTGCATCATGACAAGGTGCAAACTCTGACCTCTTGAGGCATACATATAAGCCATACGTTTACGTGTCATCCTTTATACCGATGGTCAACATCCCTTACCACCTCCTTACTTACAGTTTGTCTTCATCTAGAAAAATCCCACATCCAATGAAACCTGTAATAGGACATCTTAGCATCCCATCCAAACCTAGCTTGTAGAATATCCTTAGCGTCTTTGAGCACTTATGCAGGAAGGGGTTTCTGCACATTCTTAAATAACTTGGTCCCAGTAGATGTGATTGACATTTACTGGAATCCATGTGACAGCAGCCCATGGAGGCGTACTTGTTGTTGTTTAGGGGACACGCAAGCGGGGGACACATGGGGAGATGATTGGTTCAGACCTCCATGGGGCTAAAATCCCGCAGATAGATGTTGTGACCCATTTAGGGGTAGAGGCAGTCAAATGTTGCAGGAAGAGGGGCGTTCACGAGGAGACAAATTGGGGATTGGACCCTGGGGGTCTTTCCCTTCTCCCTACCACTATGATGCAAAGACCATGGAAGGCCTATGATGTCACCCATGTGACCCATGATGTCACTCAATGTTTTGGACACTTTGGAGGCAGTTGTGTGTCAAATGGCACATGTGGTTTGATCGAGAGGAAGGCCACAGGAGGCCTAACGTTTTGCTCTTGGAGGGCAATGTTTCCATAAAAGGCCTAAAGCGATCCTCCCTAAAGGGCATGACATCATCCTTTCAACTTTATTTAGGGTTTATTATGTCATTTAATGTAAAAGCTGGATGTGCAATATGGCTGGCCATGTAGGCCTTTTTGACCTAATTTTGGTCATTGGTATGCTCGTAAAGGGTTTTGCCCTTGTATTTTTCATCATCTTTCCTCAAATTGGTAGGGTCACAATTGCCCTATTTGGGGTAAATTGACTGAAATTTAGTCTTGTTGGAGGGAGGCTAATTTTGGATATTTTGGCAATTTTCTTGGTGGAAGTGTTCAACTAGGGTTTATGCGTGATGATTCTTGATGAATGTAAGTAACATTTATGCAATTATTCTTCATTGAATGGTTATAATTATGTTTATCTTGCATTTACATTATGATTATGAAATTTCTATCTTTAAAACCCTAAGAATCTAGAAAGCACATGTTATTGTCCTTGCTTTAGGAGCTTTTACCTACTAGATTTTGCCAAGAAGCTAGTTTTTCTTGAAGCATTTTTGCTAAGAACCTTGCCATTGCAACACCCTAACACATTTTGCTTCATATAAACCATCGATAATTAATTCATTCTTGAGCCAAAGAGGGAAAAAAAATACTAGGGCCCTAGGGTTACCTACACCTTAGTAGCTATTTTCCCCTAGGCTTTGGTAGTTGAAGCATTGGGTTACCAACACTTCAACTATTAACCTCTCTTGTCTTTTGGTTTTCTTACTATCATCTTTTCCTTCAACATTTTCACGCCACCTAATAGACTCCATTTTTCCCTAAAGGCACTAATCTAATACTGAAGACTTTCCATTGGGTGATTGACCAAAACAACTATCAAAACCTATACCTTAACCATTGAGTGATTGACCAAAACAACTATCAAAACCTATACCTTAAGCCTTCTACTAACCACTCCTAACATTAGAATAGCCTAATCTACTAACTTTGTTGCTGCTATTACTAAAGTAAGCTACAACCATATTTTGCAGCACTAAAAGCATCTAAAATCAATTGAAAAAGTTGATTAATGCAATGCCTTACTTGCTTCTGACAAATGCTAGTATTTTGATGTTAATAAGTTATTATTCTTGGTCATTTTGACGCCATTTTAAGGCACTTATTGTGAAGTTATTGTCTTATAAATATTGCAGCTACAAATTTCTATTTACTTCACCATTATATCAGCCATTTGATTTTATTGATAGAGTCTGTGGTTTTATGAAGTACCAACAACAAGTTGTACTTGCAAAAGATATATTTTCTTGTTGCTTTGTTCCGGGCATGTACATCTTGATATTTCACTACTTCATTGGTTAAAATCCCGAGACTTTCTCATCAATGGTGACTTGTGAGAGGGGACTTTTTCATAGACATCTTAACCTTACCTTCTCAAACAACCAGGTCACCGGGGACGTCTCCCCTAGGCCATCAACCCTAAATAGAAAGAGGCATCCTATTGAGGTGATCGTGACAGGATAACCTCCAGTTACACCAATTTGCTTTCCATTAACCTTTCCTTTGATCAAAGTACAAATTGTGCAATAACAGGCACAAGTAGCTCCTTAGACGTTGATACAAGTTTGTATTGATGAGTTTGTCATTAACCCCCCGATTCTACTCGAAATCCCAAGAAATTAATTAATTGCAGAAGCTAATGTCAGATGCTTTCCTTCATAGCTTATTTTTCCTCTTAAGTAGTTAAAATGTCATATTTTTAATCAGTGGTTTGATGTATTAATGGTGAATATATTTGTTGCAGATTTGAGTATGTCGTCGTGAAAGAAGACTGTTAGAAAATACCCCACAGAAGAAGCCTTCGCAAGCGGAAGCCACCAAGAAGAAGAGAGAGACATCCCAAGGCCAATTTATGATGATACAATGGGATTTGTTGACAATGGAATTTTAGTTAAATGGGGCAAAGTATTTAAGATGTTCAAAAACCAAAGTTTTCCCCAAGTATCATAAGACGAATCTGATCTCAAAATCTTTAGGAACATCAGGAAGTCAAAATTACATAGGGTGGAAACACACACAACAGTATTTCTCTATGAAGATGCCAATTTCATGGATAGTGCGACATGTAGACCCATACAATAGATACATCCTCAATGCCAGTGCACATGCCACAACATCATTCAAAGAAAAGGACATAGCCTCATACTATCTCTTGGAGAAAGGGGACTTATCGTTTGATGAAGACCTTATCAAGAATTTTCTACTTAAAGAAAAATATCTATGCAAAGTCTAGTACAATCCCGCCAAGTCATTAAAAATAATACCCTCAAGAAAATATCCCACTAGCTCGCTAAAGACGCCATACCAGTACGTTGTAGAAATGATGTGTAGGTTGTATGGAGAACATGATGCTTCAAAGTTTACATTATCTCTGGTGCCCCTCATATATCACATTTTCGATGTTGGGTCATCTTTCAATTGGGATGATATTCTATCAACATCCCTAGAGGACTCTATCAGAGCATCCAAGGAGACCACCCCTGGTGATTTTCCTAGTTTCCACATGTCCTCCTACCTTCTAGACATGGAATGTGTATACCACCAATACAAAAATATGGGTTGGGCTTGGTATCCAACTGACCCACCTGTTCACATCTACTGCAAAGTGCTCTGGGATCACAAGTACATAACCAAATATCATAAAATTTGTGATTACTTCCTGGCGCCCCTATACTAGTTCATCTTCGATTCACCTATGCCTTGCAAGACCGACAAGGCCCAAGTAATAGTACAAAGAATAGGAGTTTGGTATCTCTTGGATTATTGGATGTATATAAGGATATATGGATCCATCAAAGCTCCTCATATTCTCCCTAGATTTGTCCTTGACAAGATAGTATTACAAGAGATCGCTTATAAGACCATAATCCATGAAGTTGGAGCATCACTCTATAGGAATAAGAAGGCTATCTGGCTTCCTTTACCATTATGGGCTGGATCATACTCCTTTGGAGACGTTAAATAGGCTCAAGCTGAGGTGGACACATTGTTATCATTCCACTTCATAGAAGAGAGATTCCGAAGGCATGACCCGAAGGACGTGGTTAAGGAATATTGCATCAAGAAAATACATAGATGGGAATACACATCAACCAAGTGGGAAGAAGAAGAGATCCATTGTTGCGCCCAAACTTATCATGAAGTTATTTTTAGGCGAAATGACACACCACTGGGCAATATCTTAGATGACAAAAAGGCCCGAGAAGAGGCACAAAATAAAACTGAAGAAGATGTGGCAGCAACAACAATGAAAACCACGACTATGACTTCAACTTCTGAATCAGAGGCAACAACGATAGAAGAAAGGAAAAAAAAATCAATTGTAGAGGTCAAGGCTGAGGTAAACAAAAATTAGAAGGAAGTTGAAGGGGTCAAATAGAGAGAGGAGAGAGAAGTTGAGGAGGTAGCTACATATAAGAAATGAAAGAAGAAAGAGAAAGTACAGAAGAAGAAGGAGGACATTGCCAAGAAGAAACGACAAGAAGTGGAAGTGACAACAACAACTGAAGCACCAACAATAGTAGATAAAAGAGCAACATATGAGGCTGCAACAAAATATGCTGAAGAGGATCAAAGGAAACAAGATTAAGATACATCGAACAATGATGCTTATCCCATGGAAATTGACATC
>SNQJ01S0004279.1:256747-268975 GCA_010110895.2 Picea sitchensis
TATATATGCCTAAAAATATTTGTATGCGAATCCAAGACGACTATGATGAGAGGAGTAGTAGTAGTAGTAGTAGCAACACCATGTCAAAACATACAACTTTGTATGTGAGTGGGAGACTCGAGAGAGGGAGAGGGAGATATTTATTTTCCCTATTATACCATAGACACATGCCCTTTCAAGAGATCTTGGCCTCAAGTTTTATGAGGAGGGTACATCCCTCATGGGGAACTCTCCATTGTTACAATAGTTGATCCTTCATTGAGATCATGGTCGACATGTATTCATTGTCGTTCCCAATATGTCGTATCAACCCACAGAGGAGGATGTTTATTTCATCACTGGGTTGTATAGGAAGGGGGAGGTTTGGCCCTAGTTCACTGATTTACCACTTGGTGTTGCAGGAGACACCCAACTGGAATATGTGTAGAGATGTGTCAATCCATACATTCCTTCTACTTCAGGATTCCGGGTTCTTGGTGGTCAGATGCAAATGAGTTCATTTCATAGAGAGGAGATGAGGCACCTATGCCTTATTATCATGGCACTGTCACACTTTACCTCTGATGGGAAACACATTAGTTTCCCTTTGATGCATTATGTAGGTAGTTTAGTGCAAAGGCCCCAATTGATTACATGGACGAAGATTTTTTTGAGACAACTTTGTTTTGCATTGGATTGCTATCGCACCGTTTTAGATGGGAGGAGATTCTTCCCATTTGTGTCAAAGTCATTTACATTATTTTTTGAGAGGGTTCATGCCACTAAACCAGGATTACCCCACTTTCCTTCTAGGCCTATGTTTGATGCGCGTATGTGCATGTGGGGGTAGTTGTTGCCCCTCTTGGGCAACAACTGCCCCCACATGGAGTCTGTCCTGAGAAAATGGAAAAACTATTCATGTGAGGAATAGGTGCTGCGTTTTCCTTCCTCATGAACTCCTGTCCAAACACAACTTCAAAATTGTCCATAGGAACAACGATGAAACTCGTCTTTTTGCACTAGTCACCAAGCTTCGATGAGATGTCCTTAGCCACACCAATGACCTTCTCTACACATGCGTTGACTATCTTGAAGGTTGTCCATGTTGGTTCAGGTTATATCCCAAGCCTCTACACCATGCCTTCCATCAAGAAATTATGAGTCACCCCACTGTCCACCATGGCTATCACTGTCTTCTCGTTGAGTTCGACCTGCACGTAGAAAAGTTTTGTCTTATCTTTCTCTTGGCTCTCTGTGGATTCACCCTCTATGAAAAAATTCAATAACTACAAGACTCCAATAGATGGGATATATGCCTTCTCCAAAGCATTCAACTTCTATTTCAAGGGACAATTCTTCGCACAATGCTCCTTGGCACAAATCCAACATGAAATCGACTTCTTCTCTTTCATTGCATCCATTTGCTTGGCATAGCCTTTGCTGCCCTTAGACGTCTTCATTTTTCCTTTGTCCTTCCTCTTTCCCTTCCCTTGCTTCTACTTTTCACCTTGGGCATACTCATTGTTCCTAGGACCTATCTTGGGTTCACCCTGAAAGTCTAACAATTTGTCCACTGCGGTGATCACTACTGCAAGAGTTTGCACGTTCTGCTGTCACATATCACTCTGTTCCCACGAATGTAGACCATTCAATATGTGGAAAAACATGTCTTCTTCCATAATGTCTTTGATCTCCAACATGATCCCCATGAAATACTAAATGTAGGCTTGGATCTCACCAACGTTCTTGAGAGCCAACAACTGATTTCTTGTGATCCATGCTTGGTTCCTTAATCCAAACTAAGCTTTCATCTCTGCCCAGTTTCCGATCTTCTCAATGATTCTCCAAACTGCTAAGTCTTCCATCAGGTTCCTTCACCAAATATTAGAGGTTCCTGTCAATAACATCATTGCAACATTCACCTTGGCTTCGTACAAACTTTCATTCAACTGCTCCAAGTATTGCTTAATATCTCAACAGAAGTTTCTAGGAAAATTAGCGTTGAAAGTCCCATTATATGGCTCAGGTTTCTTTATCTTGATCCTCATCGATGTAAGGCATTCCATGACACCCATCGAGCGCACACGCTCCTTGGGAAGATTCGACGATGAGACAAACGAAGAGCATGAGGAGGAAGAAATTTATTGGGTAAGAACTTGTATTATGGGCATGGGTAGGAGCACCTTGGGGCACGATGGTGACGTGCGAGCCCAAGGGGGCACACACCCTTCTTCCCTTGCGATGGATGCCATAGAATTAGGTTGCGCTTGGGAAAGGGCGGGGCAAATTGGGAGCACACCCAAGGAGTGGACCCGTCTGCCCTTGGCAACATGGGTGCACCAAAGAGGTTGGACGACCCCATCGACACACCCACAAAGGGTCACGACGATCAACACAAGGAATATAACAAGAGAAGGGGCGCACACCCAAGGATGAGGTGCGCTATGGATTGAAATATGGCTAAGTATTAGAGGATAAGGGATAAGGGAGTGGAGAGGGTGGAGAGATAAGGAGAAAAATGTTTAAGTGTTGAGATGGATAGAGGTGAAAGGTGAGAGAAATAAGTGATGAGAATACTTAGCCAAAATTCAAAAAAGGATAGAAGAACATGATACTTAGAAAGGTTCTTCAAAATTGTATCTCTGGACCAGATCTTGAATAACTTAGGCATACAAAACCAAATTTCTGATCTAAAAAATGTGCGGAGAAGCTGAGATTGAGGGTTGCAAAATGAACTTATAAAAGTTCAAAAATATCTTCTTTTGATATCAAGGATTTTATGAATCCAAGAGCAGGAAAATATAGATGATTAAATTTTGGTCAACAACCTTGATCCCCGTCGATCAAAGAGAGGGGTGGTAGAAGTAGATTTCAGGCTTTCGAAGAAGGTATCTACAACATCAACGCCAGCCCCTAGTTTATTTTGTTGGAATGCATGTAACAACATTCCCTCCATTGCTTGGGTATCTCGTAAGAAATCATCCATACCAACCTCTATATCATTTCCTTAGTCCCCAACATGTGAAGAACTAGTGTTACTGTAGAGGTTTTGAATTGGTGACTCAGGACATAGTGAGAATTGAATAGGTGGTTGATTCAATCATTCTCGACATGCTTCCTCTTTGAGTTATACTCTTTTAATAGCAATCTCGTCACTTGAAATTGTAGTGGAGTGCAATGGTATATGGTAGACAGGTTGCTCGTCATCAAAATCATGATTGTAAGAATATTGAACATTGCATCAATAATATTAGTAATACAATGCATATAATATGTTCAAACATTATACTAAAAATTTATTAGAAGCATGGATTTTTTTTCCTAATAATAAACATGCAACCAACTAATTTATTAAAAATATGTTGGATTAAGAAATAAATATACATTAGTTCCATTGAAAATCCAAAAACACAATTACTCAATCATTTTTTTCTTACACCCTGAGGGGTGTCTACATAAAAGAGATTCAATTCACGGTGTAATACCGTTGACCTATGATGGTTGTTGGAATATGGCATGTTAGGATTGGTAGGGTAAAGTAGTTTTCCATTTTCATCAAACATTTGCTTGCGATATTTTTCTCCTAATAAGAGCTTGTGGAATTTTGGGACTACTGGAATATCTTGCGCATCCAAAATCGATTCTGAAATCTAATTCTGCAAATTTCAATGAACAATTTTTCAAATGCACTTGCAGACATAACACAAATTCAATGAGATACRTGAATTATAAATAAAATATGTACTTACTTTAATTGACGGGAGAGAACTTGAAGGACTTGCAACGATATGGAATGAGCTAGAATATGAAGAATTGACCATTTAATATCATAATTCTWTTTTTCCCGCATTTGATCCAAAAACATCATCTTGGGAAGCATAGAAAAATCTAACTTCAAATAGAATTTCAAATGACTTTTAAAAATTAACGGTGTGCCTAATTATATTATGAAGACTTGGTGTGTATCGATACAATAACCACAYCGATGCGGTAAGTTTTGAGAAKCACCAAAGAGTAGCCTCTGTTAGAGCCTCCACAAAGAAAAACCTCCGCAATTTTCAAATGTGGATGTTTGCATTTGTATTTTCTTAATTAAATTGTTTGTCGGTGCGTTATTACTTACGAACCGCACCAATGCTAGTGCACCGACTAACAAAGTTGCAAAAATATAACACGCTCTTTTATATGCAGTTTTCTACATTTGAATTTTGTTTGTCAGTGTGTTTCGAGTATACATCACACATGTGCGTTTAGAACTATATAGTGCACCACAAAAGGTAAGTTACAAAAAAACAACAACGTGTATATTTATCATCAATATGCCGAAACATACAATGAAAAAATGAGTGGGAATTTCAGTTTTTCTAAATGTATGTGTTTATAAATGAAAACTCTATTCATTCTTTCATATTTTTGCCAAAATTTAGAAGGGATATTTGTGTAAGAAAGATTTACCAACAAGGACTTCAAAGTGAGTGGATGTTTTTGAAGAGCCAAATTTGAAATGGATCACCATAGGTCACGTACGAATTTGCAGAGGATAAATTTCAGGCACATGATTTAATTCTATTGATCATATTAATCTTTCCCCTATTTGATTCAAACAATTTTCAGTGCATTCCCCTATTGATCGTTCAATCCTTCCTGGATGGCGATGATTTTGATGGCGTAGATGCCCATGGGTCGCGGTTTCTTAGACTACAGGCTAGTCCCACAGGTAACATGCACACTAGCAAAAAAAAAACAATATAACATGGGATTATATTGATCGTTTCAAAATATTACGGTGAGTATGTTTATAATACACACCGATGCTTTGAATATAATATATGCATTGATGCTTTTAATATAGTATAAGCATCGATGATCTATATATAATATACACACTGATTCTTTGAATACAATATAAGCACCGATGCATAATAACAAATAATAACACCGACATCTCATTTTGAATATTCAAAATTTCATTACGCTTCAGTGCACAAGGTAATATAGGAATTGGTACATAGGAATTTTACAAGCATCCAGACACACATAAAAAACAAACACATCGGTGCGTTGACTAACTTTTAAAGCACCGATGCTTCATACACAAACAATGTGGAACTAGTGCATAAAAAAAACAGCATCGGTGCTGCATACAACAAAAAGGTGAATCTAGTGTGCAACATCTATAAACACATTGGAGCCTTTTAATTTATTTCTACGCATCGATGCTTTTGTATTAAGGGCGCACCAATGCACTTTAATAACACAAGCATTTAAAAAATCCCTCCACTACAACCTTCGCCCGCCCAAAATTTTAGGTTATATGGAACATCCGTTAAAACCTCTGCTTCAAATAGYGGATCTTGTAGTGAAGTTTTTTTTCAAAWTTTTTCCAAATCTTGTAACATTAAAAACCTCCGCTAAAAGGTGTTTTCCTTGTAGTGGCTTCTAACATCTGAAATGTTGGGTTTACATGTAGACGAAGATGGTGCACTCATTGATAATATAGAATATTATGGGTGATTTACATCTTTGTCCAATCATTCATCTAAAGATAATGTAGATTCTAATGGTGTCTCAAATCCACGAATGAGTTTTAATAATTATATCAAACGTTTTATATATTTTTTACTAATATAATGTTTTTATGGTAACTCTAAATGAGTGTATTAACTTCCATATGATATTCCATGAAGTTATGAACCATTTCTATGTTTCTTAGCCTATATGATTTGATTATGAATAATATAACATTATTTCTTAGCTTATCTGATTTGAATATGGATAATGCAACAATAATTTTACGAAATCATTTGTGTTTAATTCAATGTAATTTGTATTGATTTTTTAATTAATAAGTAAATACGATATTTGAAAGTAATGCTAAAATTTTAAATTATAGGATAATATCATCATGCCATTATTTATTGTTTTGTGACTAAAGTGATGAATTAACCTTAAAAAGTGGACATTCTAAGGTTTATTATATGATTTTGTTTGCAACAACATGGATTTTTAAAGCCATGGTTTAAAAAATGTTGTGATTTTAAGCCTAAAAAATGATGTTGTTGGTATGGTACCACTTTTCAATTTAGGGGTTGATTAGGTCTATGGTTAGTCAAGTTCTAAATATCATTACCACTAGACGAAGCATCGACACTCCAACCATCATTTTTAGTAATTATAGATAATTCTTGTTACTTTTGTCATTGTTGAGATAATTGCCATTCCCTTCCTTTTTATCTTTCTCAACTAGCATCCTTTTCAAAAAGTATTCAAAAAATTTATGGCACAACTTCTAGGTGCAATGGATTGCATTCTTTATATGAGGGTGAATCCATGAATATGTGTCCCACTTTTTAGTGAAATGTGGCAATGAAAATGAGATTTTACATATTTTTTAAATTGAAGCCCTCGAAACTCATAAATGAGTTGTGAATTTTGATGTGCAGTAAAAGAACATTTTGTAGGAAATTGTGTTGTCTTTGTAACTATATTTTTTTCCAAAAAATATTAATGAAATTTAATGTGTTGAATCCACATTTAATTAAATGCGTGTCCTTGGAAATTTCCATAAAAGTTAACAAGTGACTTTTGTTCCCAACACCTAATTCAGTGTTCAATGTATAGTTTTCAAAAGAAAATTATGGGAGCACGATTACCACAAAATGTAATAATGCATGCTTATTATAATTGTTTTTAAATTATATTGCTTATTATTTTCGAAGATGACAAATTAATATTTGAGTCACATTTTATATGCTTTTTTGTTCCCAATATTTTTTTTTTCATTTGTTTATGTAAAATGAAAAGCCAGAAATACCCTTTTAAAGAGGAAACATCCACTTAGTGCACACATTTTCTTGGGGGGCCTCCATTACTCATGAGATTTTTTTTTATAAGTTTTAGTTTTAGAATAAATAAAAAATATTGTATGAAATAAAAAACGAGAAAATTATTTGTCATTGGATAGAGAATTCAATGATGAATCTACATGCACCAACTGTGCCACCTTCCATGGAAGAGATGGAAGGATTTCACTTAATGGAAGTTGTGTCTCCATGAAAACCTACAAAACTGGGGATATATTCTTGATTTTCAAGCCCTCAATTGAGGGATTTAAAATCCATGGATCAAGATATTTAAAAAACCTTGATCAAGGTATTTTTGAAATATAGAGTTGTTTTTGGTTTAAAAGGTTTGATCAAGGTTTTAAGCCCTTCTTGATGAGGGTTAGAACCTCCATTCACCCATGGAAATGGATTAGGTTTTATATTGTCTACGATCAAATTAAAAAAAATGCTAACATAATAGGATGCCTAAATGGACTATATAGGTTACACACAAGATCTTTGAATTGGAAAATAAAAATGGAAAAATTGATTATGACTCTGTAGGCATAATGAAAATCCTAAATAATATCTAACATGCATTAAGGATATTTGATTTCTTCTCTCCTTGAAAAAACGGTTTTACCTTTTCATCCACAAAACCTTAGAATATCCCAATATATTTCTACATCAATTTAATAATGGTAAAGTTTAGAACTGTGCATATACAATGTTTAATAAATGACCCATATACCCTCAGAAAAAAATAATGAAAAAGAGAAATAATAAAAATCAAACCAAAAGATTTATGAAATTATAACATGAAAAGGTAGGGGTTCTCACCGCTTATAATAAACAAACTTAACAAAATTTGGAATAAGATCTTCAAAAATCCTTTCGTAAACCTATTGGCTTTTAGGTCCCTAAAACCAAAATAATAAAATATCCATGGCAAAGTAACTAGAAACAAGGCTGTGTGGCAGCGCAGTCCCTGCAGGGTTGAAGTGGGATAGGAAAAATTAGCAAACAACATGAAGGACATGTGGTATACATGCAGTAAATGACACGTGGCATGTATAACACCATTTATGTTTTGAAAGTGTATAACAAAATACAATTTGTGCATAGTGGAAGAAAAAGTTTGGAAATTATGTGGCAAGCAGCATGAAGCACAGGTGGTATCTATGCAGTAAATGACACGTGGCATGTAGAGCACCATTTATTTTTTGAAAGTATATAATATAAAACAAATTGAAAATTTAAATGCATTTGAAACAGTTTTATTTGAAATATGTCAAAAAATAAAAGTCTGCTACATATTACTGGAAATTTCAATGCGTTTGTCATATAGACTGGAATTGGGGCTCCCACGGACCATAAGAGAAATATGTACAAGAAACAGGATTGTCTAAAGAAGATAGAGTGCAATACCTGCAACAACAATAATTTGAAAAATAAATTGAATGGTATAAGTGTTTGGCTACACATTTCTATTAAAAAACAGTGGAATAACTGGGTTGATCAACAAAGTAGGATGCTATCAGTGGACTTACAATGATGGTACATATGAGCCCTTTTGCTATTTTCTTGTGGTTTCCGTTTCATTGATGTCGTTGACGRATGATGGAATCGTGGTAAATGCCTGTTKCCTTTCGTCGGAAGCTTGCTTCAATTCCCTTTCAAGCCATTCTTCAATGTAGGTTCTCATTGGGGCGACGTTGATCTCATTCTGGATTTTTATGTTGAAAAGTTCGTTTTCTAATTCCCGGAAGTTGATAAAAAKATTACACAGAGCCYGATGAATTTCGTCATTCTGTACTGAATAGTTGACTAGCCAGTCGTCGATGTGAGCTTGATCATATTCAAGGATGCTGTAAAACTTTTCCAAAGACAATGCCTTAAACATATCAATTTGTTTATCGAACTCTTTCCTAGTTAAGGGCAAGGAGTTTGCGATTAAGTTGGGGTCTTGGAAGTTGTTGGTCCTTTCGACTAAGTTTATTCTTGATAGCCTTGTGGATAATTTATATTTATTTGATATGGATTGTTCACATGACTGAACAATGAGATGCAAGTTCTTCACTTTTTCTTTCTAGCATGCATTTAGTTGACTGATCCGGTTTTTGGATGAAAGATCTTTTTTTTTTGGTTTTTTTCTGTCATATTGTTGACAATGGAGCTAAAAGGAAGGATCGTGTTTAAATAGAAATGTTCTTCATCTTTTAACTCCGCCTGCAAATGTTCGAGCAAACTATGTGCCTAGTTCCAAGGGAAGTGATGGTTTGTGATGCTTTCCACTCCTCAGTAACCAGTTCCATTCTTTTCTTGATATTATTCTCCACATATCCTTTACATGATGCGAGGAGGCTAGAGGATCATTTTAATTTGGCTGTAGGGGTGGCAGGCATGGCTATTTCCAAAGGATTGGCAAGCAATGGCATAGGAATCAAAGCCTCTTCCAATTCCTTGACTCGATCCTTCAGTCTGACATTCTCGGCCTCGATGCCTCCAATAGAATCATGAAGTGCATCTCTACTTGCCCTGTGAAGTTGATAGATTTTGGACGGCCACATGTTGGCAAGGTCAACTTCTGAACGAGATTTTCCTTTCCTATTTTTTACATATTTTTTCTTAATTATCAATTTTTTGGACTAGCTGTCAAAAACATCGCTCTGGAACACGAAGGATTCATCTTCGTCAAAATTTTCGGTATCGGATATGTCCATTGGGGGACTATGCTGGGTGGCGTCTCTGGTCTAGTCAAGGTAGCAGAGAACGCTATCCAGATCAGTCTCAAGTTCCATGTTCTCACTTTGAATTTCAGGCTCTTCCGCCTGTCCCACATTTTTTTTTCTCTTCTTGTCTACTGGAAGCTTGTGAGAGCTATCAATTTTAGAGTGAGGAGGGTCGTTATCTCCTCCTCCATTTGAAGAAATCTGAGTAGCTTTGTTGCTGTGGTGGGCCATTGGAGCGATGCTCCAGGATGTTGTACTTTTTGGAGTGTTATTCTCTGATTGAGCACTCTTGTCACTGGGGCCTTTCCCCTGTTGCCTGTACAATTTAGTGCTACTCTGCAGTGTGTCTAGGTCACCGACATCAGAAGCAAGAGCGTTGCCACCAGTGTCTCTGTTTTCGGGTAGGTGTTTTTTGAAAAAACAATCACCGAGGCCAAGTGTTTGTAAATGTTGTTGAAAAATACTATTGGGGTCGAACCCTCTTAGGATTTCAGCATATATCAGGTTGAAGTTGCTAGAATGCACTGCAAATTCGTCGATTTTGTTGATGTTTTTCAACACGAACTCCCTGACTTTCCAAGGCAGAGGAATGGACTATTTTTTTCTCTTCTTTTGCAATAGATGCAACCAGTAGTTATATTGCCTTGCTACTTCTGCAATGAACATTCTGTCCGTAATGTGACATGGAAGAAGAGCAGGTTTTTCCGTGGAGCCAAAAATTCTTATCATAGTGTAATTATCCAAATGTTCAAGTGTCCCCTTCCTGTCCAAAAAATTGGTTGCTTGTTTAGATATGCAGGAATCATCTTCTCCTAACAACAAAACTTTGAAAATAGAGACGAAGCCATTAAAAACCTCATAAAAACAGTGAGAAGCCTTGCGCTTCCACAAGGCCTGGTACCATAATGTTACTGGGTCGAATTCCTAGTTGACATTCTTGGACAAAGACAGTTCTGGAAACTGGCAGCAATGTGCTATCGCAAAAACTAAGTAGGACGACATATAAAATTTATTTTCCCTTTTGAAGCTTGACAATTGGGAACATATTTCATGCGAAATTAACTTGCCCCAATCAAAAAATGGCTTGTTACTTGACTGTGAAATAAAAAATATAAAGAGCTATCCGAGAAACAATTGCTGTGGACTCTTGTCCCGTTATTCTTGTAAACAACCAGGCAATTTCGCGGAATGGATTTCTAAATGAAATAACCTGCAATCTTGTGACATTTTCAGGAACTAGAATCAGGTCTTCCAATAAATGGGGCAAGAGGTCCAACCCGTTATTATGTTTTGCTATGAACTGTTTGCAATCTTCTCCTCTGAACGTCAATGTTGGCTCTGACAATCTTAACATCTGGCGGAAGACCTGAGGTGACAATGAAACATAAGAGTGGTCTCGTAGTGGAATAATTATTTTGTCTGAAATAAATTTATCGACGCACCAAGAGACCAGGTCCTTACAGTCAAAAACTTCAGGGACACAACCTGCTCGGGCAATTCCAGAGGTCCAAATTACTTGGTTCTGGGCGAGAGGGGTTGAGTAATAAGAATATTCCCTAGACCAGTGGAAGTTCTGGTCCTCATGCCCGAAGATGTTCACTGTATCTCCACAGAAATGCTGTCGAGCTGATGCCATAGGTTTATGAGAACGTTGGTTTTCTCCAGACAATGGTTGAAATGAACAATTAGAGCTGATAATGTAACTCTCCGCTAAATCTTGGTTAAATGCTTATGTATGGGAAAGCTCCTTGAGCATTTCACTGATTAATGACAATCTATATGGGTGGTGCATGATGAACTGTTAGCAGTAAAGCTTACTTATTGCATATTTATAAATGCAAAGGTGGCGGGTACGGTGAAGACAAATTAAGGATTGGAGGTTTCATGAACGTGCCAAGGCGACGACGTGAAAACGACATTCCATGATTTTGAAATCAACAATTGGAAGGGATAATATAACCCCCCACAAATCTTGGTTTAATGTGTATTAATAGGAGATCTCCTCGAGCCTTTTGCCCATCAATGACAATCTATACGGTTCCTGCATGATGAGTTGTTAGAATTAAATGTTAGTAATTGCATAGTTAGAAACAAGATATATATATATATATATATATATATATATAAACAAATTTTTTTCTTTTATTATAGACAAGTGTGAAGGTCACAGAGACAGGGGAGAGCAAGGAACAAATGGCAAGGTCTGAAAAGCGGTCGAACGAGATTCAAAATAGGGTTACAAGGATACTTAGGAGAGGCGAGTGTTCCACGGTCAAATTTTATGTATCAGAATTTTTTACTGTAAAACGTGTAAGGAAAGGTTCAGCGGTTGGTTTGTATATTTGCGGAATTCTGAGAAAGTGGCTAAGTATGGAATAGGGAAACGGTCGGGCGGACTCGTTCTTGGAAGCGAGGATTGAAGTTTTCGTGAACGGACCAACCCGACGATGCACAAATGACATTCCATGATGTTTGAAATTAATGCTGCTAATTGCATGCCTAGAAATAAGATCTTATATATAGTTGGTAATTGCTAATTGCAAAAGGGCGCGGGCACATGAAACAACGATTGGGAACGAAATATTTCTTGAACCCACCAAACCGACGATCCGCGAAAGAAATTCGAAGAAATGGCGAAGTATGGAATGCGGACAGTCGAGCTTCAAAATGGGGCGACAATAGTTCCACAAAAA
>SNQJ01S0004279.1:272734-305786 GCA_010110895.2 Picea sitchensis
TCCCTCATAAAAGAGGGTTGCCTTCTAGGGAAAAAAACCCTAACATAATCTCTACCGTTAGATCTGCGACCTTATAATGAACGGTCCAGATTTACAATGAAATTACAATATACTTTTATAAGGCAATTTTTGCTTCGGGGGATGCTGCCCCCGAACCCCCGCTGGGGGCCCACTTGCCCCCAGACCCCCCAGCCCGGGGGATAGCCTCCCCGGACCCCGCAGAGGGGGTACCCCCCCTCTTCACTCCCCCGTGTGGAAAGAGTGTACATACTTATGGGGTGTAAATACTTCATGGGGTATAAACACGACTGAAAGAAATGACCTATGAATCAGGAAGATAATCAGGCTCCACAACCAACAATGGGGTTGAGTACGCATTCACTGCAACCAAAACACCTTCAACTTGGGCACACGAGCATAGGAATTAATACATTGAACAATATAATACACAACTGCACCCCCTCCCCTAAAACAAAATAAAATAAAATAAAACAAGCTGCATAAATTTGGTGAAGGCTATTTGTATAAGCAAACTGAGGATGATTTGTGGATGTATACACACAACAGTTGTAGACCTAGCTAGTTTCTTTAGATCCTGTGCTATATCTGGTCGCAACTCTGTTACAAACGTTGCTTGGGTTGTGTGAAAGATACTTTCTCTAACATCCCTTTTCTTTGTTATATTTTTGAAGAGCATAAGTGGAAACTGCCCTTTATGTAATTGTTGTTCCATTTATGAAAACAAATTTGAATATGTATTGAACAATTGCAGCTGCAACATGGAACAATGCAATATTTGTGTAACTTACCCGAGATACATGCACATGCAAAAGTAAAGGACAAAACTGGATATGGAAAGTCGTACCATTGCCTTGTCATTGCATGACTCTCCATCCTTTATATGGAGAATGTGTAGCGAGCCAATTTTTCTTGCTAGTGTGACACATGCGCCAATGGTTCCGATTAGGTAAATATCACTGCTCTGTGCAAGTTGGTTGATAGTCACGTCTGGGACGAAACGATAAGTTGAACACACAACAATTTTTTTTTCCACAACACTTTTTCGTTGAGCGAAATAATCCGATCACAATCACCACGGTCATATACTGTTTTGGGCAATATATTAAAATTTGTAATGGATATCCCATTACCTGACAATATCTTTTCTACATGTTTCTGGACAAGTTGTGTAGGAATAGTCAGTGTCACTGTCATCATGGCCTCCTTGTCTGTCATGTCAACACACATAATGGATCTAGTTTTGTTTTCCTTGTTCAAGTAGGTGCTATAGATGACCATTATGTCCCCGACGAACACTTGTCCAGTACAACGGCTGTTCAAGCCCTCTATTGATAGTACTTTGGGTGTTACAACTCTAGACCTTGTGACAATTTTTTAACAGGAAAACTAAAGTGAATGGTAGTGTGCATTTTTTTTTTTTTTGTATTATTGTTTCACTGGCATAAATCTACAAGTACATGCATAACTTCGATGAACTATGGAGCCAGGGTTTTTCAACCACACCTCTTAGTCTGCGGAACTTGTGCTATGTTCGGTGTCTCGCTTGTACTTGTTGATACTTCTTGTGAAATGCATACCATGTATTGCAGATGACATCAACATATTCACCATGCCATAGATGAATAAATAGCCTAGGATATTTGTTTGGTAAACATACTAGGAGCAAAGCATATGCATCTTTACCTTTGGCCTTGTCGGTCTGCTGATGTCTAGGATGACTGACTTCTCATGTCCATGTCACTAGTCCAACTTTTTCTGATGCAAGCATGTGCAGATGAACATCAAATGGACTAAATAAGGTCACCTAATGCATTCTTGTTGAACCATGTGTAAATTATTTGAATCATCGTGTGCCTATTAAGTGAGGAGGTATGTTTTGGAGAAATAAGATCTTTATCCCCATTCTCTTCATTTTTTTTTTATTAAAATGGTGACTATTACAAAATAATTATTACAAGCATATGCATTGTATTCTGTCCATCAGAAGGACTAAACAAGCGCAAAATTGTATGCATCTGATTTTTTTGACTAGAAAAATGTGTAACAGTAAACATGGTGTGAGGGCAGGGCACCACGACCAATCTGTATATCGTGGACCCCCGGAAGCCAGGGGAGCAATGTTGAACCCGCTAGCCCGACACCCGTAATCGACAAAGTGGGTAAGTATGGAATAAGGTAGAAGCATGACCATACATGTGAAACCATCCATCTGCCAACTAGCGAACCAAGGCATTTTCGGAAATACCACTAAGCAGATCAATTAGAAAACAAAAGGGACAATACAAAATGGAAAAAGTAGAAATAGGGAGGGAAAAAAGGCCCATTGCTTCCAAGCCATCGTTTTCTAGTCTAATATTATATGCCCCCACCTGTTTTGTATATTTAATTTACCAACACGGTTGGTATACCTTTTCCGAAGATTGTACCACAAAACCCTCTCCTGCTGTTCGCACAAAAAAATCATCTTCTGTTAACCAACTTTGTTTCTTCCAAGGTAGTAGCGAATATGAAATGGACATGAATCCAACTTAGTATGAAGACATGCATGTAAAATAAAGAGAAAAAGTTCTATTTATTCCAATGTAACATCAAACAAAATACGATTCACATGTGAGAATGCCTTGAAGATATTATATTTGAAGGAAGAAAAAACAAAAGAAAATATAAAAAATAAAAAGGTGCAAAACAGAATAAGCACAACAAATATACATACAACAAATAAAAAATGAACGTTGGAATGAAATAGAGTACATGTATCCAGTAGGGGAAAATACAATGCACATGAAGTAGGTTAGTATGTAAGAAGACATGTAATGAAGATGAGTTATTATATAGGAGGAATTTTACAACTTATCTACATACAATAAAATAGGTGGGTACATATCTGAGGACAATAAATGAAATGCAAAACAATGCAATATGTAGGGAAAATACAATGCACATGAAGTAGGTTAGTATGCAGGAAGACATGTAATGAAGATAGGTTATTATATAGGAAGGTACACAACATCTACATACAATAAAATAGGTGAACACATATACAGACAATAAATGAAATACAAAACAATGCAATATGAAATAATAGTACATGCATGCACCTTTCTATCTCCTCTTCAACCAATGCAGTCAAGACTCCGTCATTTTCTCCAACTATTCTGTTTGTTTGAATGTGGGAACGCACAAAATACAATGAACATGAATGGAAACTGGTATGCACCAGAGAAGAAGTAATATTTACATACAGTAAAAGAGACTCAACGAATAGTCTAAAATATAGGCAAGCATGCACCTTTCTATCTCCTCTTCAACCGATGCAGTCAAGACTCCGTCGTTTTCTCCAGCTATTCTGCTTGTTTGAATGTGGGAACGCACAAAATACAATGAACATGAATGAAAGCTGATATCTTTGTTCATTAAGCAACTATTTATCTAATGTACCTTCAATTCTAATGTRTAGGAATTTTTAGTAAAGAATCAACCTTGAAATAATTTTTAAATTTGTAATGTTTTCCAAAATAAAATATATCGTAGTCCATTAAAAAAACTATTGATCTTATGTACCTTCAAAAAAAAATGACGGAACCAAAATAGAAATATCTACATGGTCTAAAATCTGAAAAAATTAAATACATCATTTTGAATCACCAACATAAATCACTATACTAGTTGATGAACATCATTTGTTATGGTTCAACATCTTTGCATGCCAYTTGATTAGATAGTTTTTTAAGGGATCACATATTATATATGATTTTATTATAGGGTTTGTTTGTCTATGGCATTCGACTTGGTTTATTCAAAGGGTTCTCTCACAGGGTTTGTTCAAGTAGGGCAACATAATTGGTTTGTTCACACGGTTATCTATTAGGGTTCATCATAGAAGGTCGTCCAACTTAGTTTGTTCATGAGGTTGTCTCACATGGTTCGTTCAAGTATGGAAGATGACCTAAAGAGAATTTATTCAAATGTTCAAACACCTCATTAACCCACTTTCTCAAAAAAAAAATTCAAAATGGTAAGTTTACAAAATGGCCGCTGTATAATCTGTCATTTCAACCTGCTTACTACTTGATTCTCTGCCAGCTCCATAGTCTGTCATTTCAACCTGCTTACAATATTTTGCAAGCTCTCTCAGTGGACATGTAGAAGGTGGTGGATTGCATGTCGAGCACCGGCCCCGCAATGTTTCTGTCGGTGGTTTGGACGTGCAAGCCACATTGCCTGCGCTATTTATTAAAATATCTACCAGTCGCCTAA
Organism: Picea sitchensis; assembly: GCA_010110895.2. Lineage (NCBI taxonomy): Eukaryota > Viridiplantae > Streptophyta > Pinopsida > Pinales > Pinaceae > Picea > Picea sitchensis. The sequence continues at coordinate 277,013 of SNQJ01S0004279.1, forward strand.
CATTTCTCTTAAATGTGTACAGATTCTCTATTTGACATGCATGTGAAGTGGAATTCAAGCAAGGGAAAGTCTGAAACAAATTAGCTTTGAAAATAAATATTCAATGGATTCTAAAGTAGAAGCTCCTGATTACAGGGACACTGATTATGAACAGTACTCTGAGTACTCAGAGGGAGACCATCCACAAGCCCAATATGAGGAGAAAAGAATAATTAACGCTGTTCACTCTCAGATCAAGGTACTCTGTCTATTCTGCAAACCCATATTATTCAATCTTTCTTTTTAAAAATATTTTAATTTATTAATCTGGAAGTATATACTTATCTGCTTAAATTTCACACATGACATATTTTTAATTAAATAATTAAAAAACTGATTAATGTAAAAGTTTTCAATAGATAAACTTCTTGCCATAATAAAAAGAGAATGTGTGATGTATATTTGCATGGTTTCATTCATCTTCTCATTTAATACATTTACAATAGTGTATATACATGTGTCACATGTACTGTATTATGATGGTTTAACGTAGGACAAGAAAATGGAGTACCATGGTTATTATAATTTTTAAACTACTCTTGCTTCTCTCCTTGAATTAGAAAAAACATTGAAATTCTCTCTTCACTTTTTGGGGACTTTTTGAAATACGTTGTAATGCAATAATTTTAACGCAGGTTGCTAACATGGAAATGTGAAGGCAATATCCTAGAAGCCACTATTCTGTGTTAAAGATAAACATCCACTATCTATTCTGTGTTAAAGATAAATATCCACTGTTTCAGGATTATAATAAATGTTTTATTTTTATTTTTTGAGTTTTTTTGGATGGAATTCTAGGATGTAAATTTGGATAAAATCACTATTTTCTGTTATTTAAATTGCATTTTTGAATGCATAAATAAATTTAGATTGATGAAAAATTTCTGGGACATTAGATTATACAAACTTAGCCACTCAAATATGCAGATTCAATCATTCATCACCAAATTTTAAACAAAATCAAATTAATTTTTTTTTTAAGAAAAAGCCTTAAAAAAAATTAAAATAAAACGTTTACACTACTGATATAATAATTTACCAAGCATTCTAACTCCACTGCTGGAAGATGCCATTTATCTTTACAATATGCATAATCATATGTACTATATGGATTTTCTTTATGTGATTTTATAGTTTCAAACAACAATTTCATATTAGTTAAAGTTGTGTTTCATATTGCGGGTGGAAATTAGTGATCTAAACGTAGATATTTCACTTAGCACATGAACTTTGCTACATCTGTATGGAAACCACTCATTTGTTATCTGGGATATTTTCATAGCAATCACAACAGAAATTCTGCAATATGGCTAACGTGGATCTTTGCATCTTCCCCACCAACTCTACTTTATCTCTACCTTCTAACGTTGCATCCCAACACTTCTCCTGCCTCTACATATCTCTTTGTTGTTTTGTTCACGTATTTACTTTACTTGACTCACTTATTGCTATTGCGTGTAAGTTATGTCAACAATGTGGATTGGCGGTGTAAATCATGGCTTTTGTTCGTCTATAAATATGAGTGCAAACACTGTAGATTATGAAACCTCTTGTTTACTGAAAGTTAAGTAATTGTGAGTGCATAGAGGAGGAGAGGAGAGGAGAAGCTCCCGTCCTCACTCTGCATTAGCAATTTTTAAATGGAAAAGGCAAGGGTGGGTTGTTTTGGACTAATGTTTTTTATTTGATTATCAATGGGGCAGCTAATTGAGAAATCGAAACCCTATATAGCAACGATATCCCTGCAGTTTGGATATGCGGGTATGAATGTTGTCCCTAAAGTTTCTCTTAACATAGGGATGAATCACTTTGTGCTTGTAGTGTACAGGCACACAACTGCTACGATTGTCCTTGCCCTTGCCCCTTTTGCCTTCTTCATTGAAAGGGTTGTTGCTAGGATACCAATGTGTTTGCTCCTAGGGTTGTTGAAAATGGTTGTCGCTAGGGTTGTCGCTAGGGTTGAAAATAAACTATAAAAATTGTATAAATAAATTCATTTTCAAACTGGACAATTTTTCCTCTGAGTTTTATTTTTCAGGTCAAAAAATGGGTTTTATTTCGATCTGATTTCATATGGATCAATGTTCCATGCATTTTAAAATCTTATTCCAAGGTTTATGCCCCATTTTAAACCAACCCAGATACTCAGAAAATCAATCAAAATTGTAGATTGCCCAAAAATTTAAAAACGAACTGCAGTAAAACCTACCAAAAAAGTAAATCAATAAGAAAGATTGCTCCCGAGTTACCCCACTCCGTCTTTTGACCATTCTGCTCTAAAATTAAGTGGAGAGAAGATGCGGTTTTGCGGACTGCCGATAAATGAAGAATTCGACCCCTGCATATTATAATCACCTGATTGGAAGGTTGTGACGACATCCGTTCGGTACTATCCTGCGCTTTGTGGATTTTTCAGGGGCGGGAAGGAGAATCAAGGCTTTATCATGTGTTCGATGGTGGATACCTGCTCGAATTCGGTCTCAGTTTTCTCTGCACCGTATTTAAAGTTTTTCCCCTTATGCTTTCTTCGACTTTGAAATTTTTTTGGCGAAGTTTATGGTAGGGTTTGGCTTTTTTTTTCTGGTTTCGAATATGGTAACAAATCAAGTGGGTAGAGGCAAAAACACAGCAACTAAAATCAAACAGAAAATTTGACATTGCCTTTGCTAAAACTATTACAATAATTGTCTCTTATTTATAGAGGTCTTTGGAAGGACTCAAAGAGAGTTTACCGGGCCAAGAAAATGGTTGGTAAAAGTTTAGGTTTTAAATGTGGTTGGTAGAAATTAATTCAACCAACAATCCCCCTAATTTATACTATTAATTACATCAATATTTACAATACCCAAAGCTTCTCTCAAATACTCAAATTGGTCTTGTGCTAAAGCCTTTATAAATATGTTGCAAGTTGCTCCTTTGATCTGCAATGTTGTAGGATGAGTTCTCCATTGTTGATCAATTCTCGAATGAAGTGATATCTAGTGTCAATGTGCTTTGTCCTCTTGTGAAAAATATGATTATTTGATAGTGCAATGGTGGACTTGTTGTCACAATAGATTGTAGTAGGCTCCTCTTGCTCATGCATTTGATCCTTCAAGTTTCTTCGCATCCAAACTCCTTGACATGCTACCGATGTACTTGCTACATACTTTGCTTCTGCTGATGAGATTGTCACTATTGGTTGTTTCTTTGATGCCCATGCCACAACTTTTGTTCCAAGATGAAATGCATATCCAAATGTGCTCTTTTTGTCGTCAATGCTCCCTGCAAAATCACTATCTATGTATCCAACCAACTGTAAATTATTTGAAGTAGAATACAATATGCCATGATTCATAGTTCCTACAATGTATCTTAATAACCTTTTTTTTGCTTGCCAATGTGAATTCTGTGGTGCATCCATGAATCTAGAAATCAAACTGACTCTATACATTATATCTGGCCTAGTTGTTGTGAGATACATCAAACTTCCAACCATTTTTTTGAATAGAGTTGAATCAAAATCCATCTCATTATATTCTCTACTTAGTTTTGTGCCAATTGCCACATGTGTAGAAAGTGGACTGCAATTTATCATTCTAAACCTCTTTAAAACATCTTTTGCATATTTACTTTGACAAATGAAACTGCCCTTATCATTTTGTGTGACTTCAATATCAAGAAAATATTTCATTAACCCCAAATATGTCATCTCAAATTCCTTCTTCATCGCCGATTTAAACATATCAATAGAGAGATTACCCGTATAAATTAAATCATCAACATATAAGCAACCGACCAAAATATGACCTTGTTCATTAACTTTGGTGTATAGTGTAGGTTCACTAGTGCTTCTGGTGAATTCATTTTTTATCATGTATGAAACTATCCTGTTATACCACGCTCTTAGTGCTTGCTTCAATCCATAACGTGCCTTCTTCAACCTGTAAACCTTGTTTTCTTGTCATTTTACTTCATATCCTGGTGGTTGTTGCACACATACTTATTTTTCTAAATATCCATTCAAGAAGGCTGATTTGACATCCATTTGATAGACTTTCCAATTGTGTTGAGCTGCAATAGCTAGTACCATCCTAATTGTGTCAAGTCTTGCTACGGGTGCAACGGTTTCATTATAATCAACTCCATATTATTGTGCAAATCCTTTGGCTACTAATCTTGCCTTATATTTGCCAACTTCTCCATTTGCCTTATGTTTATTTTTATAAACCCATTTCACACCTATGCATTCTTTCTCCCTAGGTAAATCAACTAGATCCCATGTATCATTTTTTTCAATAGATTCCATTTCATCATTCATTGCATTAATCCAATGTTCTTCCTTAATTACATTCTCAAAATATATAGGATCTTGGGTAAATAAAGAAAAATTAGATTGCAAATCTATCCTATCTCATTAATCATATATTTCTTGCAAGCTTCTAGTCTTTTTGCCTCTTAATCTTGGTCTTAATAATGCAAGTGTAAGATTTGAGTCATTACTTGTGGACCTGACGATTATCCTTGCTTAGCTTGCCTTTGTGAGTTTTCTTCTTGTGGAATTCTTGATGGTATTCCTCCTTGCTCATTTGATTGTTTTTCTTGTTCTCCTTGACCCTTTTCTTCTTGTTCTTCATATGGTATTGTTGTTGTACCTTTAATTGTATTGTCTATATTGCCATCCCATTATTCTTCCTCTTTGAATACAACATCTCTACTGACAAGGAATTTCTTGGTTATAGGATTAAACAACTTATATGCCTTAGATTGTTCATCATAACCAATAAAAATGCAATTTTCACTTTTATCATCCAATTTACTCCTAGTTTCTTTAGGCACATGTGCATATGCAATGCAACCAAACACTGTAAAATGAGAAACACTATGATTCTTACCACTCCATGCTTGTTGAAGAATCATGTTCCTCACAATATTTGTTGGACTCCTGTTCAATATATAAACTACACACTCTATTGCTTCAACCCAATATTCATTAGATAGATTCTTGTCTTTCAACATGCTTCTTGCAATCTCCATTATTGTATGGTTCTTCCTTTCCGCAACACCATTTTGTTGAGGTGTATAGCTTGTAGTGAATTGCTTCTTTATTCTATGATACCTGCAATACTCCAAAAACTCATTTGACTTGTATTCTCCTCCTCTATCTGATCTCAATATCTTAATGGATAGGCCACTCTGTTTTTCAACCAATGCCTTGAATTCCTTAAACTTGTCAAATGTTTCAGATTTGTGTTTGAGGAAATAAACCCATGTTTTTCTACTATAATCATCAATGAATGCTAGAAAATATATGCTCCCCCCTAATGATTGTCTTTTCATTGGACCACATAAATCTATATGCACAATTTCTAAGGGTGCACAAGCTCTATATGACATTTCTTTTGGAAAATTTTTCCTATGTTGCTTGGCCGAAATACAACTTTCACATGAACTTATTCGTGCTTGAATATGGGGTAAACCTCTTACCATTTCCTTTCTTTGCAACAAACACAATCCTTTGAAATTTAGATGACCATACCTCAACTGCCATACCCATTCTTGATCTTGACTTGATGCCTTGAAACTTGCTCCAATTTTCTCCATCATTTCACTTTTCATGTGAAGTGGGAACATTCTGTTGTTTGTCATGTCAACCTTTGCAATCACCATTTTACTAGGAAGAATTTCAAATATAGTGCATACATTATTTTCAAAAGAAAATCTATAACCCTTTTGAATAAGTTGTCCCACACTTATGAGATTATGCTTCAAACCAGGTACAAAATAAACATAAGGAATAGTTTTCCTACCAATCTTTGTCATTACATTGATTGCACCTTTTCCCACGACTTCTACAATGTTATCATTACCCAATTTAATTTTTGATTTAACTGATGTATCCAAATTCTCAAACAACTCTTTATTTCCAGTCATATGATTACTACAACCATGATCAAGAAACCAAATGTTACTTACATTTTCTTGAGCTACATGACATGTAATAAACAATCTCTCAGAACTATTCTCAGAGAAATTTGCATTTTGCTTTCCCATATCTGCTTGTTTCTTTCGGCATTTAGTTGCAAAGTGACCATACTTGCAGTAATAACATTGAATATTTTATTTGTCATACCTTTGTGATGCCTGATTGTTATTTCTTCCCCTTGAGATGAAATTTTGATCTCTCCTTCCTCCTGGATTTGGATTCTTTCTTTCTTCTCTTTGAAAATTGTTTCTTCCTCTTCCTCTTCCTATGAATCCTGGATTTCCTCTTCCTATACCTCTGTCAAATGTCATTTGTGTTTTGAATGCATGCTCCAATGAGGTATTGTCATTCTTGTTCAACCCATATTCATAATTTTTCAAGGAACCAACCAACTCATCCATAGAATATGTGGTCAAATATTTAGATTCCTCAATTACTGCAACAATTGCATCAAATTTTCTAGGAAAACTTCTTAAAACCTTTTATACAACCTTTTGATATGCTAACTCATCACCATTCTATCTTATTTGATTAACCAAATCCGTAACACGATATGTAAATTGATCTATTGAATCATAATCTTTCATTTACAAGTTTTCAAATTCTCTTCTAAGTGCTTGGAGTTTGACAATTTTTACCTTATTAGTACCTTGATATGTTGTCTCTAGAATGTCCCATATTGCTTGGATGTAGTGGCTGGTTTAATCCTTCCAACAACTAAATCATCCAATGCTTTTCCAATTATCTGCAAATCCCTTTTATTCTTTTGCCTATTTTCATCAAGCTTTTTCTTTTCATCAACACTCAAAGTAGACTCATCTTGTGGTTCAGTATAACCAATCATAAGTATGTCATATATCTCATATGAATCAACCGTTAATTTCATTCTAAACACCCAATTATCATAATTTTTGCTACAAAATATTAGAATCATAGGTTGTCAATACATGCCTGATTCCATTCTTTTTAAAAAAAATCAAGCCCTAATGACAATCTTTTTTGTAAAAAAAACTTTCAACAAAATATGTGAAGGACTATATTAATAGAGGGTGAGTGCTCTTGATATAGATGTTTGGGATTGATACTCATGTAGGAAGTACTCTTCTTCACGCAATGGCTCCTGTGCAAACCTTAAGCAATGGATCAACCTCAAACCATTTTCTCCCAAACCTCGCTCTCAAGTACCAGGAAATAATTTATCAAGTGAGTCAACAAGAGGATCCACGCGCTGAGCTAGCACATGCACTCTTGTTTTTTGATTGAATTCCAACAACTCAACAATTGTTGCAAGACAAAGGAATACTCTCACTGGCCGCTTCCTCACACCTTCCCAGATTGGTTTTTTGGCTCGAATTTTCCAACCAAACTCCTTCACCTCTCACGAATGTGCCTAACAGTCTTATGACCCTCAACCTTACGAATTTGATACCACTATGAAGTGGGAAAATACAAAAACACACCAGACTAAAATCAACCAGAAAAATTGACATTGCTTTGATAAAATGATTACAATCGCCTCTTATTTATAGAGGTCTTTGGAAGGATCCCAAAGATCTAGAGAGTTCATGGGGCCAAGAAAATATCTATATGTTGGCAGAGGTTTTGGTTTTAAATGTGGTTGGTAGAAATTAATTCAACCAACAACAAACTCCCGGGTTTATTTTTGTTTTACCTAAAGCGTTTTAGGTAAAGCGAAGGAAAATGAGCATTCGTGGGAAACATTCATTGTTCTTTTGAGGTGTTTTAATCTAATATCCAAGGTATAATTAGCTTTCTAATTGATTGCGTTGTTTTAGAATTTTCATGTATTTGCAGTGGAAATTGGTAAGAATGAAGGATAGACGACAAAATTATAATAGTGTATTGCCCAACATCGGCGTATAAAAATGAATCCCACAAGCATGATTCCTATGGAGAAATTTGTTGGAGATGAAATGCATGATCTTTGAAATGCGGAGGATTCAACAGTTTCTTATAAAAAATTTAATGGCTAGGCTCTGTGGTGGGATATGGACGAGGGTTTCCATAGGTGCAGACTAGAGTTCCCGTCAATACCGAGTCTAGGTATTCTCAAGGTTCCAAAGGATGGAGGACGTGGCACCAAAACTGACAATGGAAGAGGAGAGGATAGCTTGGATTAGTCAATTGACCCTTTAGAGGGATAATCGATCTGGACGAGCCTACTTCCATGCGCTCAAGGAAATCTTGTGGGTACATGGATGAGGTACACCATGGGGGTTTGTATAGGCGAGGACTAGGGTTCTCGTCGATATCGAGCTAAGGTATCCTCAGGGTTCTGAAGGATGTGACACCATAACTGGCAATGGAAGAGGAGAGCTTGGATTACTCCACTGATCCGTTGGAGGGACAATCGATCTGGACAAACTCACTTCCATGCACATCGAGGGGGTACATCTACTCCTTACATTCATTGGAGGAGGACACAGTGAACATCCTCATTGAGTTGGCATATGGGATATCAAATATCGATTTCATAGTGGAAGTTAAGTTGGAGATGAGGGTGTAGGACTATGGTATTGTTTTCTTTGAGAGAATTAATGCTACCCCAATCATACCATATGTGAAATACATTAGAGAGAATATTGCAAATCTAGGTCGACTAGATATTTTACTCGACTTAACTCATGTATTGATACCAATGATCCAACCTTGGCATCCTACTTTGGAGGGAGAAAAGCCACCCAAGAGATGAAAATGTATTAAAAAGATGGAGGAGTTGGTAAGCTTGAACTAGTCTCAATGATGTGATGGAATTGGAAGAATGCTTTGTTGTTAGAATGATTCTTGGTAGGAAGATGAACATGGACACTCTTAAGGAGTGGGAAACACAAATTTTGAACCTATGGTAGGATGCCTTCCTTTCATTATGACTTTAGAAAAAGGATGGTTAGTGTGGGTTTTCAAATTGATGGCTGAGGTAAACAATATCCTACATAGTAGATGGAAGTGGGGTTCCCAAAAGTTATTTATGAAAAAATAACATGTGGATTTCGATGCCAGAACAACTCATGTTGATATCCTAGATTCACATTTCGAGTCTTCTTCTTGTTTTATGGTTTGAGGATGTGTTTTAAGCTACTGGGAATGCCCTTGACTTGTACTATGAAGCTTACTACTCCTCCTACAATATCGAGTAGTATGGAGTGGCAAGGATATTAGTGGGCTTAGAGACAAACAAGGGATTGGCAGAGGAAATTGGTCATTAAGCATGGGGAAGACCTTTACCAACTCACTTTGGAATATCAATACATTCACTTTAAGTGTCAACGTGAATCCTTTTGTTATCCCTCTAGAAACATAGGCATAACCATCGACCTCTACATTTATAGCTCTGATTTCAAAAGAGGATAACCCACCATATTTTGAAAACTTAGGCCAATATTCTTATGCAATTCTATCTACAAAATTATCTCAAAAGTCATTGTCATAAGACTTAAAAGGGTATTACCAAAACAAATTTCTAGAGAGTAGTTTAGGTTTTTAGAAGGAAGACAAAACCACGAGGTAGATAACACAAGAAAGCCTTCATTCGATCAATGTTGGAAGTCAAAGAGCGTTGGTCATCAAAGTTAACCTCTCTAAAGCCTATGATAAAGTAAGTTGGCTTTACCTAAAATTGATGCTTATTTACTTGGGCTTGTGTCCTCAATTTGTGGTTTGGGTGGTGAGTTGCATTACCTCAGTGTTCTTTGCCATATTAATCAATGGGGTTGCATCCCTTTTCTTCAGACCAAGTAGGGGCCTAAGGTAGGATTTTCCCTTATCCCCTCTTCTTTTCCTTGTCATAGTTGAAGGTTTGAGTTGGTTGATAAAAAAGACTATAGAAAATGGTAGTTTCAAAGGGATATGCATTGGTCCAACATGTACAACATAGCACACCTTTTATTTGTGGATGATATTCTGATTTTTTGTGAAGGTACCCAAAGTATCTAGTGGAGAAATTGAACACAATTTTGGATTTATTTCGTAAAGATATTGGTATGGTTATAAATTTTTTCAAATCCACTATTTCCACGCGAGGCATCATTGAACGAGAACATGGCCAATTCTTATGATTGTTCCTTTACTAGGTGATTAATTTAGACCAAGGATTAAAGTAATTGGGTTTCCAATTAAAACCTAATTTGTATAAAAAAGGTGTCTGGAAATCGTTCATTGCCAATGTGGTAAAGAGATTGAATACCTAGCGTAATCAAGGGCTCTCTTGAGGGGCCATATTGATTCTTGTTAAGGTTGTATTAGAAGCAATACCAATTTATTGGATTTCATTGGTGTGGGTTCCAAAAGGTGTGTTGGAAACTATGAGGAAATTGTGCTACAAGTTTATTTGGTCAATTGACCAAAAAAATAAAGGTCTTGTATTGGCTTCATGGAAAAAAATCACTTTTCCAAAGGCTAGTGGAGGATGGGGGATAATAAACCCCTTTCTCTTCTCCAAATCTCTAGCCACAAAAATATTTGGAGGATCTTACAATAAAAATGAATGTGGGTCCAAGTAATTAGTGAAAAATGTATTTCCCCGACTACAATAGAAGATTTGGTAAGAAACCTAGATAAACAACTACATATTACCTCAATCATTTGGAAAATGGTTAATTCAATAGTTCATTTGGTAGGTAATTTCTTGATTTGGAAGGTGGGCAGAGATGAAAAAATTCAAATTGGCTTTGATCCTTGGATAACCAGTAAATGTTTGCATAGATTACCTCATTGGTTGATTCATGATCTCATCAGTAAAGGATTTTACATGCTTAGACAAATTGTAAACTAGGAGCTTGGTCTAAACGTTGGCAACAATAATGGCTAGGATTGAGAGAAGAATTTGTTGAACACTGGAAGAGTTATATAGATATTTTAAATGATAACAATCTCAAAATTTGAAAAGATGACGATCAGTTGATTTGGTCACCCAATCCCACTAGAACAAGTGTGCCTAAGCTAGGATATAGAGCACTCATTGAGGAAGGTCTAGAGGGACATTAGGTTTGGTGGCGGAGAATTATATAGAAACTAAAGTGTCCCTCCAAAAATAATATCTTCATGTGGCTGATTTTAAACAATAAGGCTCCTACATGAGTGGTTCTTTAGGAAAAGAACTTTAATGGCCCAGATTGGTGCAACTTATGCAAAAAAGAAGTTGAAACCATTGAACATATAATTATGACATGTCCCTTTACTAAAGAGGTTTGCAAAGAAGTGGAAGCATGGTAGGACTAAAAAATGTATGGGAATGAGGAGATATAGAAGAAACCTTCTGATCTTGGTATTCCAAAAAGGACTCCAAGAAGATCAAAACTCTACACTTGAACATAGCTTGGGGAGTGTGGATAGCTAGGAATCTGAGCTTATTTGAAAGAAATGAGACCCTCTCTCTCAAATGTGCGATTTGGTCTGTCAATATCTTAAATTATTACCCACATGAGGAGGAAAAACAATCCAAACATGAAATCAAAGAAGAAGTAATAAGAAAGGATCTTCCTTGGGCATACATGAAGCTTCCCAAGGAAATCCTCCCAAAGGAGGTGTGGGAGGAATTTGTATCTCTCTTCCACTCACCACATATCCTTCAAAGCGGGTATTGTCTAGGAAACTAATAACTTATGTGAATTGATGACACTTAAATTAGTTCTTTAGGTAGCCCAAGAACATAGGGTCCAACAAATTCAAATTTTAGGTGATTCTCTCTTGGTCATCAAATGGACTAGAATGGAAGCTCAAATCATAAATTCCACCTTACAACCACTTTATGATATCTCTTTGTCTCACATATACAAGGACATGAACAACACAATGGATGGCCTTTCAAATGCTAGATTAGGATTAGAGAAAGGGACTTGGAGCACTTCCATACTAGAGTATGACCACTCCACATACTATAGGATGGCCACTCGAGAGACTTAATACATGCATCTTGGATATAATGAAACAATATTATTTATTTTGAATGAGTGCTCATTATAAGGTAATTGTTTATGTAATTTTTTTGGAAAATAAACATCTCATTGTTATATAAACAATGAGAGGCGGTTGGTCTCATGGACTGCGGCTCACAACTGAGGTCATATGAGCCGCCAATTATGACCACATGCCTCATACCTCAAGCCTGAGATTTTTTGGCATGCTTTCCACTCTCCGGCGATCGAAGGTTTCTTATTGCCACGTTTTTTTGTCAGGTTGTGAAGGCTAATCCCGCGTGATTTTGTAGAGGCTCATAATTATTCTAATGAAAACCTATGATGATGTCATGGATTACTCGCCAGATCCGAGCGAACTGTTACCCTGGATGGGGACAAGTGGCAACCCCCCACACTCCTACCTGATACAACTGACGGAGGTGGATTCGTCGGATGCTCGTGGCGATTTATTCTCGTAGTTGTCAGGGGTAACTGGTTTTTACTCTGGGTCAAAACCAAAAGCACTTTCTTGGTTGGGAGGGGAAGCTAGGGCTGGTGAGGTTTTGACTTCCATGGATTTCGCAAACTACAATCTATCTTCATGCTCCGTTTCTTGGTGCAGTCCTCCTCCTTTGGTCCTTGAGGGCACTTTATCCCCTATTCACTATGGGTTTCCCCCTTCATCACCCTTGACAAACTTTTCATGGTCATTCTCGAATACCATAGTGATTGTGATCCCTTCCCTAAATAAGGGGGAGCCAGTGGGTTTCTTTGAGGTCACTTCAGAAGCGATACTAGAGGGTCTAACTCTAGGGCCTGCAAATTGGTTATCATTGGATCAGGGTCCAACCTCAGACTTCTACTATCCTTATGCAAATCAAGGCTTCTTCCTGGAACAAAGAGAGGTGTCAGTGGAAGGGTTTATTGCCTCCAACTTACAACCCTCAAATTCAAATGGGTGGGATTATGTCTTCTGTGGGGAGCCTCGAATTAACACACAGTTGATTATGGACCAAGGTTTGTCGGGAGATTTAGAGCCAGGGTGAAGGAAACAAAATAGGTGTATTGGGTCGTCCAAGGAAAACCCTAACTTCATGCTTGGAGATGACCTTACTATGTCTGGGGTGGTAGAGATGGGTGATAAAACCATAGTTGGGAAATCTTATGGCCTCCAATTCAATGAGAAGTCTCTCAAGGCTTGGGCCGAGACAAACTAGGGTGTGTCATACAATCCTCTGCCCAAAATCAATCGACTCTCCAGGGGTTGGTTCATGATTATTTTCTCGGAGCCAATATAGGCTATGGCCGTTCTTCAAAAAAGTTGGTCAATAGATTCTTCGCCGGTCCTAATTAATTTATGGAACCCCACATTTGATGCAGTAAGTGAGAGACTTGACTCCATCCCAATATGGGTTCGACTTCCGGGTCTCCTTCCACACCTTTGATAAGAAAAACGCCTCCAAGCAATTGGGAGCTTTCTAGGGGAGTTTTTGGTAGATGATATGGGATTCTTAGAATCGAGAGAGATGTCAGTGGAAAGGATTCTAGTTTTATTAAATATCAGAGAAGGGCTTCAATAATTCCTTAATCTAATAGATTTGGGAAGGACTAGGGTTCAAATCCTAGACTATGAAGGGGTGCCCTTTTGATGTAGGAGGTGCCATGAGTATGGGAATATTGTTAAGGAATGAAAGAATTCCACGAGGGGGCTGACAAACAATTGGAAATCCATAGAGAACATAACAAAACTAGGGTGTCAAGAGAATTTGGGTGTCATCTCTCCCTCTTCGGGGTTGGCTTCAGTGGGTACTCTGTCTTATGTCCTAGTAGAGTCTCAGAATTGTTTGGTTGATGGGTCGAATATCCAAGGGGGATGGATTGGCCTTCGTACTAGTCATGAGGGAATCAACGAGTTCAAATATATGTGAGGAGGCAACTCCACAACACTTGATCGACAATTTTTTGGGTATGCATCTCTCTATTTCCTGTTTAGTAAATGGATTGATTAAAGCTTTCAATTTTTTTATGGTGGATTGTAACCACTCTCTTTGGAATCTACCTTTTCCAAATAATGTGGATTTAAATCCTTTCTCCAAGCCCCTGCACCCTCTTTTTTCGTCCCTCGTCGACTGTTCTCTTCATCCAGACTCACCTCCTAGATCCCTAGTTTCCTGGGCATATGAGAAATCTTCATTTGATGGGTACGAGGACTCAACTATTCATTTGTAGTGGAGGCTCAATTTTTTTTGGGTATGCATCTCTCTATTTCCTATTTAGTAAATGGATTGATTAAAGATTTCAATTTTTTTTTATGGTGGATTGTAACCACTCTCTTTGGAATCTACCTTTTCCAAATAATGTGGATTTAAATCCTTTCTCCAAGCCCCTGCACCCTCTTTTTTCGTCCCTCGTCGACTGTTCTCTTCATCCAGACTCACCGTATGGATCCCCAGTTTCCTGGGCATATGAGGAATCTTCATTTGATGGGTACGAGGAATCAACTATTCATTTCCAACTCCATAACATATCAGTTTCCATACCCACTGCAGACTACAGAGGCCTGGGCCCAAATCCGAAGATCTTGAAGACCAAAAAGGGTTGTGGTAGAAACTCTCACCTATCCAAGGCTCAATCCTGAGCATTGGTTGATATTGCTTCAGGTCGAAAAAAATCAATTGTAGGGGCTCTTAGAGCAGCAGAATCCCCAATAGGGGTTCCCCTATGAAATTCCTCACCTTTAATTGTAGGGTTCTGGCGAGTCCCCCAAAAAAATCTGCACTAAAGCGGCTGGTAACTCTACACTAACATGATGTAGTTCTTTTTCAAGAAACCATAGTAGATGAAGTCATGGCCACCAAGATCCTAACTTCTCTACTTCCGGGTTGGATGCCAAGGATAGGTCGGGTGGCCTAGTCACAGGTTGGAGATCTAGGAGTATCAAGCTCTTAAACTCTTGGGATTTTGACTCCTGTTTGGGGGGTTATTTTCTGGTGGAAAGAATTGGTATAGAGATCAGAATAATCAATGTTTATGGACCTCATTCAGAATGAAACTCCTTTTGGGAAACTTTGCTTGGTAAACCTCATGAAGGTTGACCTTCTAATCTTAGGAGGTGATCTCAATTTCTCACCGGGGGAAGCTGAAAGTTGGGGCCCCTCGACCCACGCAGACAATCAAGCAACCTTCTTCAACCATCTATTGTCTTCCAATGGTATCATTGATATAGCTCCTCTGAAGCTACTATCCACTTGGAGGAATATGAGGGTAGGGGAGGCCCGTATAGCCAAGAGGTTAGACCATTTTTTGATCTCACAAACTTTAGCGATGCTTCCAATCTGATTTCATCAATGGATTGGATGAGGAGGTGATTCAGACCATTCCCCATTGTGGTTTAAAATTGAAGGTGGTCCTCAAAATCCCGCCTCACCATTTAAATTCAACTCTTCCTGGTTAAGGGACGAGAGTTTTCATAATTTGGTCAAGTACAATTGGATTAACATAAGGGATTCAACGGGTAGTCCAACTGCTATCCAATTCATGACAAATCTTAAAAGAATAAAAACGATGGTCATTCCGTGGGGAAAAAAACAAGAAAGAAGATGAACATGAACTCTAAAGTATAGAGGAACTTTTGAAACTAATATATCAAGATTCATATTCTGGGTTCACCTCAAGATCTTCTCGAGACAATCTGAAGAGGCTTGAGACTAGGCGTAGACAATTGCTGGCGGTTCAAGAAGAAACGTGGAGGCTCAAAATTAGAGATATCTGGCTTGAGAACGGAGATGAGAATACAAAATTCTTCCAATCCTATGCCAAGGGGCGGAAAGCAAACAACACAATATGGGGCTTAAAGGATCAAGAGGGCAGATCCGTCACTTCCTTCGAAGGCCTCGCAAACATGGGTAAAATCCATTTTCAATCATTATTCAAAGTGGACAGGAGAGTGAACATAGTAGATATCATAAAGTTGACACTATACTTTCCCAACTTCGTGGATGAACAAGGGAATCAAGATCTATTTGCAGAAGTCACCAAAGCAGAGACAAAATAAACTTTCCATAGCTTTCATAAGGATACAAGTCCAGGTCCATACAGATGGACAATTGAATTCTATAGGGGTTTCTTTGACCTAATCGAAGCAGGTCTACTAAAATTCATTGAGGAATCTAGAACCAATGGAAAAATTCACAGTCCTTTCAATTCAACTTTTATATCCCTCATTCCTAAGGTGAACGATCCTTAGTCCTTTGACGACTTCAGGCCAATTTCGCTATGCAATTGTATATACAAAATTATTGCCAAAATCTTAGCTCATCGGCTGAAGCCCATACTATCAAAAGTCATATCCAAAGAACAATTTGGGTTTTTAGAAGGGCGCTAGATTCATGAGGCAATAGGGGTAGCCCAGGGAGGCCTACACAATCTACAACAAGAAAAAAGGGTTCAATTCTAAATATTGATCTTTCAAAAGCTTATGATAGAGTGAATTGGTCATACATTGGACTTCTTCTTACACATATCGAGTTTGAAGTCCCATTCATAAATTGCGTGATGGCATGCATCTCCTCGGTCTCTTTTGCAATCCTCATCAATGGTGCTGCATCCCCCTTCTTCATTTTAGAAAGGGGCCTACATCAAGGATGCCCCTTGTCCCCACTTCTTTTTCTACTGGTAGTGGAGGGATTGAGTACAAGGCTATTGATAATGCAACAAGAGTAGGGAATTTTCAAGGAATTCAGGTTGCCCCTAAGTTGAGGATCACACATCTATTGTTCATGGACGATGTGCTCATTTTCTGTAGTGGTAGGGTCGAAGATGCAGAAAATATAACAGAACTACTTTCCCTCTTCCGTTCGGCTACAGGGATGCAAATAAATACCCAAAAATCTACCATCACTATTTTAGAGATGGATAGAGAGGAAGTGGCCACCTATGAGAGACTATTTCCATTTACAGTTGAGGACATCTTAGAAGGCCTAAAATACTTGGGGTTCCAGTTGAAGCCGAACAACTACAGAAAATAAGATTGGAAATGGATGCTGACAAAATTGGAGAAAAGGTTAAATGGTTGGAGCTTTAGGTGGTTGTCTAGAGCAGGCAGACTCACTCTGACTAAATCTGTTCTGGAAGCCATACCAATATATTGTATGTCACTAGCTTGGATTCCAAAGGGGATGCTAGAGAAGATAAGAAGGACTTGTTCTTGGTTTATTTGGTCTGGATTAGGGGATAAGTATACTCAACCCTGGACAAAATGGGAATGTATTGCGAATCCAAAAGCCTTGGGAGCTTGGGGACTCAAAAATATTTTTCTGTTTTCCAAGGCGTTGGCGACAAATGCTTGTTGGCGTCTTATTTCTGTCCCCAACTTGTGGATGCAGGTAGTTACACAAAAATACATCCTCCCAGATTCTGTGGAAGATTGGATCAGATCACCAAACAAGTCATCGCATTATTGTTCGATTATTTAGAAAGCGATGATATCCTCTTTTTTAGTGGCAGGGGATAGTCTGGCATGAAGGGTAGGTAAAGGAAATCATTTTTGCATAGGCGTTGATCCTTGGCCCATTAGTGGGAACTCTCATATACTTCCAATTGAACTAATTAATCAGCTTCACAGACATGGTATCTCCTTTCTATCCCATCTATCTGATCCCCTCTCAACTACAATATGGAACCAAGGCTGGAGAAGTTCTATATCTTTGGGATTAAATGGTGTATTTGCAAACATAATGGAAACTTATATTTCAACTTTCAGAAGAGGACACATCAGACTCTCGGACATGGAAGATGAACTAGTTTGGAAAAGGACCCTCTAGGTTCCTACACTCCAAAATCTGGCTACATAGCTATGAATATAGACATGTTTCAACAAAACCCCATATGGTGGTGGAGGGGACTTTTGAAGCTGAAATGTCCTCAAAAAGACAAAATTTTCATGTGGGCGACTCTAAACAATAAAATCCCAATCTTGGATAATCTAAGAAGGTGTTAGATAGAAGGACCGGGTAGATGCTCACTTTGTCAAAATGAAAACAAATCCACTTTTCATATTCACATCTCATGTCCCTTCTCCAAGAAAGAATGGTTCAAAACTTCCTCAAGCCTCAGGCATAGATGCATATGGACTGGAAACACTTTGGAACTGACATGTAAGGATTGGACTCGTGATCCAAGAAATAAGGAACTAAAATCACTTCCTCTCTTAATCAGTTGGGGAATCTGGTTAGCTCAGAATGTAATGATATTCAAAGAAAAAGCCTCTATCCCAGAGGCAATTGCAACCCAAAGTTTATCAATCTTATCGCATTTCCCCCACACAAAAGAAGCACCAACATTGCGGGGGGTAATACATCAAGAGGATATTGACACATCAAAACCGTGGGCATATTGTGATGGGGCATCTCAGAACTCCACTTGCGGGTGGGGGGGTGCAGTTCTTCACTTATCAAAAAATCATTGTTTTCATTTAAAAATGGGAATGGGTCGGGGTACAAATAACTATGCCAAACTATTGGCGTTGAAGCTATTATTCCTATTTTCCAGAGAAAAGGAAATCCAACACATTCAAATGTTTGGTGACTCTATGAATGTCATCAATTGGGAAAGAAAGCATCACATTTGTTACAACATTTTTCTAAGTCCTATTCTAGAGGATATTTTTCGTATGATGGAGGTATTTGATACTTTGGTTATCTCCCATGTATACAACTCTCCGTGGGCCAATGACACATTATAGAGCAAAAAGGGGAGAACACTAATGCATTTTATCATCGACCATTTATAGAGGATCATGGGAAGACATAGGATTTGAGCTTCACACATCTATCTCAATAAAGATAGACACTTCTTGGACACTATTCTTTTGGACTACTTTGTTATCAAGACTTTAAGGCTTCATCATGGATGTATCTCTACACATACAACACTTTAATGGAGAAAAAATTCTACACTGACAAGGGGAAATGGAAAAGTCTATTTGGGCACTCTCTTTGAGTGCATGGAAATAATTTTAGGGTTAAAACACTTTTTATCTTGTATATAATAGGAATTTTTTTTGTAGTTTTTATTCCACCTTGTTCTCGGTGAGGAATTATAGACATACTCTCATGCATGTCAAATTTTGGCTCACAAAAGCCAAATTCTCTTAGTGATCACTTTATGGGGAGGTCTTTTTTTTTTTTATAAATCTACACACAGTTGGTGTTTGTGATGTGCTCTTGAAGCACTTACAAAATGTAATTTTGTCTCTTCTAAGAAATAAAAAATATATATACAATGAGAAAGAAATATGAAAAATATTTTGCTCTAAAATAACTATGGAACACATTTAAAGTATTTTTAAAATATTTTTTTAAAAATTAATTATTTTAAATATTTTTAAATGGAAAAATTAAATTTATAATAAATTTATTTTATATTAAATTAATGAAAAGTTAAATATTTAATTTTTCTTATACATTTAATTTTGTTATAAATTTTTATATTTTGATAAGATTTAATATTTCTTTTGAACGAGTTTTATGTGCCACATGAAAATGTAATGTAGGTTTTTATTATTTCAATCCACGGAATGTGTGACGTGGATCAATATATTTGCCTTGTAATGACATTGGATGGGTTTCATTTCTTACATGAAAATGACAGTGGGTTGTTATTATTTTAATGGACGCAAATGTAAGTAGGTTGCTAGTATTTGCCAGATTTATAATTGATAACAAAATTAAAATTATGTGATGCTGCCGGTGTTTATGTAAATCGATTCTGCAAGTGCCGCTGTAGCCATGGGTTTGTTATTAATTGAAATGAGTAAAATTCATAAGCACCCAAGACCTTAGAACTTAGGGCAATTCCTATCGTAATAGTCTTTTTGTGTATATAAATTTTTAGTGTTTAAGTTTCAGATTCTAAAATTGTTTTAGATTTCATTAAACTGCATGAATTAATATATAGTAGTTCAACTCTCAAGCTCCTCAAATTTTGTAATAAATTCTTCATTAAACTGCATGAATTAATATATAGTAGTTCAACTCTCAAGCTCCTCAAATTTTGTAATAAATTCACGCTCTACTGGTTTGACTATTTCGACCGTTTCTGAGATTTAGTTGTCGTGTATATATATATATATATATATATAAATGTATATTTTTTTTTTTTAAATATATAATTTTGTTTATAGTATATATATATATGTATATATATATATATATATATATATATATATACATATATATACAAGCATATATAAAACAAATTATAGCCATAGACTATTTTATGACTGACTACTAAATAAAGTAAGGATTACATGGAAACCTACCAACGGATCACATGGAAGTCTACATTTGATATCAAATGTTATTACATGGAAGTCTACATTTGATATCAAATGTTATTACTGGTGGTAAATTATTGAGTTTTAGGAAAGGAATTATATATATATATATATTTGTTGGTATATTGAATAATATATAGTTTTAAGGATTAATTCAAGTGGTTTTGAGCTACTGAAGTTATCTCTAGTGAAGAAGGTTAATCTCTTGTTCTCCTCGGAATAAATCTGAATCTAATCACTATCTATTTACTTAGAAAAAAATATTGAAAATATATATAATTAATCATATTATATATTAACATATACATAAATAAAATTGTGCAATTAAAAATATTTATATTCAAGTGAATTGTGAGACATTGCAATTAATAAATTTAATCAATTTCCAAGAACAAAAGTATGGTTAATTGTCCTCAAGTAGGGAAGAAGTCGAAGAGAGTTGAATCAACTTTCCAATTGGATTAAATGAATTAGGGTTCACCAATAATGAATTTATTATAGTGTCTAGATTGTGAAGTCTAATTTATAGTTATAACCATTAAATTTGTTATTTTCACTAAATTATGAAATGTTAGTAAATAATATGAATGGAAAGATGTCATATTATAAAAAAATCACATATATCTATGTACACATACACCTTATTATATTGCTACTTTGTGACATCTTTCACTTCATCTCATTCACATTAGACTCTATTCATAATTCAATATTCTTTTCTTAATTTTTGGCATTTTTTTATTATTGAACTTTTAAAACTTATCCTCCCCTTTTTATGAAGATGTTCATAAATAGGTTTTTAGTTCTACATTACACAACTTTACTTTTTAGTGAATTTTTCTCACTTAAATCATATTTTGATTTTCATAATACTAAAAAGGTGCAAGTTCAGCTTATTGAAAGTTCATGTATGATTTAAAAGTCACTCTAAAATGTTTAAATTTAACTTATTGAAAGTTTATTTTTCATTTATAAGTTTTTTTTGAGCAATATCATTATTTAATATGTTATAATAATTATTGTTTTAAAATTTTATATTTATAATTGACAATGTATAATTGATTGTTTTTTATTTATTTAGACAATATTTTTTTTTTATAATGAACTATATAGGCTAGATTCTCTTTTATAAATACCCCTTTTTCATTTTAAATAACTAATTTTAAGTTATCACATTCTATATTTTTGAGTTCATAATATAATGTGCACTTGCTAAACTTTAGTATTCTATTTGCTTCACATGTGCACTTGCTAAACTTTAGGATTCTATTTGCTTCACATGTGCACTTGCTAAACTTTAGGATTCTATTTGCTTTTATTTAGTAAAGGTTTTCGGGACTTGTCATAAGTCATGACACAATCCCAATCACATAATTAAATTTTGTCAATTAATTCAAATTTTGTCCATTAACAAAGAGCTAAATCTTTCTCTCTCTCACACATATATATTATTTTTGAATTTTCATAAGTTGATTATTTCATTTTTATTTTAATAAGAATTTTCATTAACTTAAAATATTTCATATTAAATCATTTTATTATGTTTGGTTGAGAACTTAAAACTAATGCATTGATATAATGTACTTGCATCCCTAAAAGATAATGAAGTATGACCAAATCTATCATTTATGAGATTTGTGTAATTCACCTTTCAATTTGTTATTCATCTTAATTATGTTTTTACATTTATTTATTTTAGATAATTTACATGCAATATTGTACAATCAACTAGATACTATACTTTCATTTCTAAAAATTATTGAAGCATGCATAAATATATCATTTCATGAAATTTGTGTAACTCCTCTTTCAATTTTTCAATCATCTAGTTATATTTTTTCATTTAAATATTTGAGATCATTTATATGGAATAATCTACAATAACATCTTTGATTTTTTTTGTGTGTGTAGATTTAGATGTGATGAATTCATCTCAACCTATTTATTTCATTGAGGTGCTCACCAATATTCAAGTATGAGGCTTTAGGTGTCTCATTGAGTTTACATAATGATTTTTTATAGCTTACATACAACCATTGAGTCCATCTTAATCTATATTTTACCCCAAGTAACCCTTGACTAACTCATATCTATAATATTTCCTTGATATGCTTCCTCGAGCCTCCCCTCATCCATTGCAAGATTCCTCAAGCCTCTCACCATGGTTGATAGCTTTCCCGAACATTAAAATAATATTGAAAAGATTCCTCAAACCTTCAATTGTTATTAATAACCCCCAACCATTACTCATAATATTTTTAAGCCTTTGGTTGACAACAAGTATCTCTAATTGATATTGGGGGGCTTCCACAAGACTTAGTCAAATCCACCACATCAACCAAGCCCATAAACATAAAGTAGTCTACAGGGTGAGTCATAGATTCTTTCCAATGCTCTCAAGCCTTCCTTATAGAACCTACAATTTTTCTTTATGGAAATTATACCCACTCCTACTACAAGACCTATTAGTTTTTTTTTTGGTGAAACATGTAATCCTATCCCATAATTTATACCCATTCCTACTACAAGACTTATTAGTTTTTTTTGTGAAACATGTAATCCTACCCCTTTTTAGAACCTACTCACTTCATATGAATCATATAATTTCTTTGAATATATCTCTAAATATCATTAGGTTGAATTGTATTTATTCTTGGCCTTCTTTCTCACAGTCTCATGCACACTCATGCCATAAGTCTTCATTGGGGTCTCTAACCAACTGAAGAAAAAAAAGGTTGTAAGTTTCATGAAGATTGTAATATCACCACATAATAAATTATGATCTTTTATTGTGGGTTTACAACACAAATATGATTGAGACTCTTCGTTCCTAGACATATCTTGATTATAAAACTGTAATAAGTTGCAAATCCATAATGTGCATTGTTCTAACAGGTGAACAACCATAACATCGTTAGTAGATGAAAATGATACACATTGTGCAATACGACCACATTAAAAGGTGAACCATGAAAGCATCTTTGCATAACTCATTACAATATTTAAAATAAAAACAAAAATAATAGTGTATATGAATGAATGAAAGATGTAAAGTTCCTACTTATAAATCAAAATATTATAAAAACTAAAATTTGTAATTTATAAAAGAATTTTTTTTAGAAATAAACTTAGAGTTAATTAATATACACACAATGATTCTTATATATATTTATATATTTGAGTCTTAATTTCTTTTTCATCCCTCTTTATGCTTAGTAAATCATCCAAAATTATTTTTATACTTAATAAATCATCCAAAATTAAAATAGATATATATTAATTTATATAAATGATGTAGAAGATGAATTATTTCACCTTCTAAATGTTATGCCACTAAAACATCAATTGTTCCATTGATTACCTAGATCTTCTTACCTATCAATATTATTCTTATATCTATTATACACTTTTACCTCTCATTGGGTCACTATGCATTTGCTCTCTTTTTATTATTCTTAAATGTATTATACACTTTTACTTCTCATCGGGTCACTATGCATTTGCTCTCTTTTTGTTAAAGCTTGATGCCCATTCATATGTAATTTTCTTATAAATTGTTCCATTGATTATCCGGATCTTATTATTTATCAATTTTATTAGTCCATAGCTTTTCCTTCATGGTCAACACCTTTTGATTGGCCATTATCAATTTTATTAGTCCCTACCTGGAACTCTAGCTTTCGCTTCGTGGTCAACACCTTTTGATTGGCCATTAGTTGGTCCATTTTGCTGTGTATTAATGGGTATGTTTTGGTTCACCAATTATTTATCTCATTCAAAATTCTAAGCATTTCGAATGTTTTCATGAAATTTTATAATAATTTTATTTATTCTCAAAAATAAATTTATTTCCTTATTTTTAAAATTTCACAAATCTAATTTAGGATTGGTTCAAAATTATTTGAGGTGAATTTATTATTTGAAGTGAATTTATTACCTTGGTGTATACAAATTGATTTTAAAAAAACAAACACATACAAAGCGACATTCTCATGATGCTCTCCATAAGTGGTTTGCATGCAACTCTCTTCTTCTCCTTTGCCTATTTCTTCATTCACTAGGCGTGTCAGTTTCTTCATTAGTCATTGTGAACGATTTCTTCATTCATAGCTAGGAACCATTACCACCTGCAATGAGTAATACTCATGAAATCGATTATGTCTTCAATTTTCATTTTATTTAAATGTTGTTTCTTTGCATTTAGAGCTAATCTAAAGGAACACTATTTTTTTCGTTTTGAATATGATAAAATGGGGACAAAACTATCAAGACATCAATTTTTCCCATTTTGAACATGATAACATGAGACAAAACCATCAGAACTTTCATGCAACACCAAGCCAAAATAATTTTTGGAGAAATAAAGGTATCTCATGAATCTAATCAAATTTTAATTTATTTTCCTTCCATTTACAATAAATTTCTTGTTAGTGAAAAAAAAATTACATAGTACTTACCTCATTTTCCTTTTCCTTCTTCATTTCTTGAAGGAAGAGAGTATCAAATTCCCAAATCACCTCATGATCCGGAAATGGAATCATCTAATGATCCAGAAATAGCTTTTCGTTGATGTTGGTGATGCTTCCAGAGTTGTTCTTTTCATTGTTTTTTATGATGCTTCCAAAGTTGTTCGTTCAAGATCCACTGCTTTTGTTGATGGTGGTGATTTTTCTTATTCAACCAACTCTCCGTATGAGCTGTGACAGGTGGACCACTGCCATATTGTAATGCCACTGCATATTATGCACGGGGACTCCCTTTGGTATGAACATCCTGTGAACTCCCCATTCAAGCATGAACATCCTCAACTTTGTCCCATTGTGTGAGCACCAAATTTGTTGTGTGTGAGCATTGTCTTCTTGTCTTTCATCCAAAGTGAGAAATCTATTGTTGTGTATTGTTCATATGCCTCAGACAAACCCTTCTTCTCCCCTTCTCCCCTTCTCTGTTGCACCCACTACTCCTCCTGCTTCTTGGTGCTATGACTAGTGTTGTGCCACTACCATCTCTTGTGCAACTAACAAATATGTTTATAAAGCTGTATATTCTATAGTTTTCAAGAATCCCCTTCAATTTCTAAGTGTCCCAACCATTTCCAAGTGTCCCAACCATGACAATTGTGCACACCATTTGTCAAAGCCACCCTCTCATATTAATATACATCTTCCATCTTGCACTAAGTGCATCTGCCATCTTAAAATAAAAGATATATTTAAAACACATACATGAATGCATGCATCATTTACTTAGCAAAAAAATGAACAAACTGTTAAATACTTGTTATGATAAATAACCAAAAAAAAAAAAAATGTTTTTTAATCTGCTTATTAAAAGTTTATATATAATGTAATTATGGTTTAAAAACAATATAAAAGAAGAAAAAATGAACAGACCACACTTTTTTTTAAAAATAAGCAAAACTAAACACAAGCCTATAAAACTATAATTGAATTCAGATAAAGCATGTATGGCAGACAAGGAAAATCAAAACAAATTTTGCAAAACTGTTTCCAAGGGATTTTAAGTTCAAAATAAGCATAGTTTTCATAGACTATCCCGAAGTTGAATCATATAATTTAAATAGTTTGAAGCCTTGATATACAATACGTAGTCGCTATGAATTCCACGAGCCAGTTGGCAATGTCTCAATGACTTATTAAGATAGGCATCTACAATCAACTTCCTCGAGATTAAGGTTGATGTTAGTAATCAATGTCCAATCCATGGACAACCTTTGTTGATGGAAAATATTCTTCATCATATGAATATCTTGGAGCACTTAGATTTAAATACTTAATCCTTTCGATTAGTTGAGCACTTAGATTTAAAGACTTTATCCTTCCAATTGATGATTAGAATATTGGATTAAATTCAATTGCTTAATACAATACAGGCATGTGAACGTTTCCTGCGTATAAACTTAGCATTCTTAGGTTTGCGTTTTCGAGGACATGACATGAAACTTTTGATTACAAGGGAAGCAAGGTAAGTGCAAGGCTTATGATGCCAAAATGGTCATGGCCCCTTTTTGGAATGACATGGTTATTATATTATACATAGAGTTTGAGTAAAATCTTTGACTTATCATTACACATAGACTTGCCCCCCTCTCACGGACCTTCTCATAAAAAAACTTGAAGAGAATTGAATTTAACACCAAGCAACCTCACGACGAAATTTGTATAATGTATATCCAATGGTTGGTCTGATTAAATTTGTGTTCACGCACCTTCATGAGCATGGAAATCTAAATAAACAAAGAAAGCACGTGCATTGAATAGGGAAATGAGAGCCAACAAAGAAAGCGTGTGCATTGAATACGTCCTTTCGTCCTTGGCACTCCACCTATCGAATAAGAATAAGATCGTAACTGAAAAAATTGAAGACAAAAGGAAAAAAAAGATGGGAAAATATCCATCCATAATTCCCAACAATTTTCGTGGTGTGCCATGGATTTAACAATATCCAATGCTTGTTGGATGGAAATAGGATGTGAACGGTTGTTTGCAAAGCCGTATAGAAAAGTGAACATAATAATTTGGGCAAATTGAGCTAAATATCAAAATCAAATGCCCTCCTAGCAAATTCAGGTATATGTTTTAGCAAATGAATATGTAGCATTAATGAATTTGTTACTCCATACTTTCTTATTGTTCTTTAATTCATGCAATTGTAAGTGTATCAAACACATTATATCAAGTATTTTTGGGATGATTCTTACTAATATGAAAGCAAAGTTTCAAATCAATATTGAAGCGTACCTACTATCGATATCAAAGAGAACAATGAAGCAGTTTATGCATAAGCTTCTCTTTTGGTTAAAAAAAATAAAATTAGTGTTTGGTTAAAACAGAAAAAGACAAACGACCTAATACTCTGACAGAGATTACAATTATTCAACATGGCAGGGACTAGCCGCAATGCAACTATATCACTTGTTCTTATATGTATTATACAATTTTACCTCTCATCGGGTCATTATGCATTTGCACTCTTTTTGTTAAAGCTTGATGCCATTCATATGTACTTTTCTTATGAATAATACTTGGGAATAGGTCGAATTTTCTTATTAATAGTACTTGGGAATAGGTCGATTGGTATCAGTTGAGTGTTGAAAGCAAGCAATCTCAATTAAATTTCCTTAGGGTTAGTTGTCCACCTTTGAGTGTTATTTATTGAAAGTGAATAGGGTTTACACTAATTGATAATTGGATTGTTATTAATTTCCTATAATAAAAAAACTACATCAAATCAAAATACAAATAAAATTTTGAATTATGCAAACAAAAAATATTACACTTGAATTATGTAAGAAAAAAACATTATATTACACTAAAGTTGTTGAGTGTTTGCGAGATCATTTCTTCCTAGGAAATAATTGTCCATCTATCTTGAAAGTGCATAGGTTTTATAATGATGAAAAAAAACTACACCAAATCAAAATGCAAATAAAACTTAAAAAAATACATGACATCCTCAAATAATTATTCATAACCGTTAAGCACAAATTTGACTCGATGCTGACACTACCCACAATTGTGAAGATGACTACAAGATGACTACAAACTTAACCAATCTTGGAAGCCCACCATTCATCACCTTGGTCACTAACCTATTTTTACTCTTTCCTTACTTTACACATGATCATTTATTCCTTCCTCTCTCTATGACTTGACCTTCCCCCTTTTTCTAATCATTTTTTATCTTCTCTCTTCTTCACTCTTTATTCTATTGGTTTTTCTTCATATGAGATATGATCGATGTATTATTACAAAGATGAGTGTTCCATATATAGGGAACATATGGTGACCATCCATGAAATGGTGCGTCCCTTGAATAATCAATAACTATTTATTATTATCATTTACTTATTATATATGATATTTAATAATCAATAATTATATTATTAATTATTATTCTAAGATAATGTCTTCCTGATGTTGTCCAAACATCAACACTCCCTCTCAATGAGGGAGACATTTTGCGACATGCCAAGCTTGTCTTTGAAGTATACAAACTTCACCCTAGACTCATGACACTTGACTGCTAGTCTTGGGAGACATCTCTCACCCACCTGAACTGAGGAGAAACTCCTTATGCGACTCTCCCTTTGAGCCAATTAACTCTATCTAAGATTAGGCTCACTTTGGGTATGCATGTAATAGCATATATCATCTTGAGTCTTTATTATTCCTTGTCAAATCATCATGACTAGGACAAAGACTACACCAGGATCTTTCACCACAAGTACACACCTATGAGTGAATGTCGGCCTGATGCTAACTGACACGTGGAAAGAACTTCAAGCACCTCGAGTCCATATTATTCCTTGTCATGATCAAGGAAGGACTACGTCTAGGCCCATTTACCACAAGTGCACCTTTATGATAAATGTATCCTATCTCCCTTGGTCTGCAACCCAATCTAGGAGAAGGTCCGCCCAATGCTGAAACATCAATACTCCCTCTTAGCTAGGGAGATATCTTTCCATACTAGTACCAAACTATTTTCCAGAGACAC
>SNQJ01S0004279.1:327327-348394 GCA_010110895.2 Picea sitchensis
ATAATGGTGAAAAGAAAAATTAAAATAAAATAATGAAGAAATTAATAAAAATATTAAAAATAAGAGAGAATCAATTAAATATTTTATAAAGAATGCATGGATTAAAAGTGTGGAGAGGTTATGGATAGGAGGGAAGGAAATGAGAAGACTTAATTAGAATATGTTGATGTGTTCACAACATCGGGAAGACATTCTCTTAGAATAATAATTAATAATATAATGATTGATTATTAAATATCATATATAATAAGTAAATGATAATAATAAATAGTTATTGATGACGCACCCTTTCATGGATGGTCACCATATATTCCCTATATATGGAACACTCATCTTTGTAATAATACACCAATCATATCTCATATGAAGAAAAACCAACATGGTATCAGAGCTAGATTGGGCTTCACTCCCTCATAGGAGGGCCCAGATAAATGAAAGAGAAATAGAATTTTCTGCAAACTAAAACTTTGTAAGAAGTGGCGAGAAAAGAACAATTGCAATGTTGCAGATCAGTCATCCAAAATATCATCTACAGGGTGGAAGATTGTATTCACTGGATATGGAGGGTGACACTGCATCTGCCACGTATTTGTTGTGGAAACCCAAATCCACAGATTCACCAACTCACGGAAGATGTCCACCGCGGCACCAAGATGGTTCTATGCAAACATTGACCATAAATAAATGATGATGCTTACATGTTATTTGCATGTGAAAGCGAAAGGAAGATCAATCTTATTGTAGCACTCAGGATTTTGTGCTTTACATTGTTTTGGTTGGGAGAGTTGCACTGTATAATTTGATGATAGTCTACGTTGGTTATCCTGTTATAAATTTTGGCTTGGATATACACTTGGACTCTTAGCTATATAAAGGCTAAGATTGAGACAGTAAAACATAAGGTTGGGTGGGAATTTCGCCTCTGAAGAAAGTAGTTAACAAAGAGGAAAATGAGATGCCCATAGTATGATGAGAGTACTCAAGTAACAGGCGAACTGGAACAGTGGCATGCACCAGTACTTCCCTGATATAATTGCTCAAAGAAAAATCCACGTGTATGATTTTAACAATGCAATTACTAACATATTTTTCTTTGAAAAAGATCTTGTGATCTTGTTGGCATCAACGTTGATATTCTCTATGAAAATCATGATGGGTAAGGTCCCCTGGTAATCGGATCATGAAAGAAGGAAAATGTATCTTATCATTGCAGCTAGAGTTTATACCCGGATCAACAAGGATTGGTTAAAATCTTTAAGATTCGTCATGTGAGTTGCTTCAAATATATCAATTCACTCTCGTATATGCAAAGGCTAGTCTACCAAATCACTGCAAATAAAAATCAATATATCGTTGGTGGGTTTGTTCGACAAAATCCATCACATTTACAGGGTTTGATATCTTCACTTCTGATAAAGGAGTTGAGGATGTGTCAATATAAAGAGGCACAACTGGAAATTAATGGATAGAATAAATACCAGATCATTGAAGAGTATGCCAGGATTTCACTATGAGACCATTCTAGCGCAAAGGTTCCGTTGTAACTCTGCGATATATATGATCGTAGTCAAGAAAAATGCCAAGGATCGTCAGTTCACAAAGAAAGGAGCTCGGGTGCAAGATACATGTGTTACAAAAGAGACATAGGATTGGAAGAATGTGCTCATGCTATAGTATAGAGGTTACAAAACATCGAATATACAATATTATCTCATATAGAAAAATCAACATGGTGTGTTGATGTTTTTCAGCTTCCTGAGATATTGGTTTCTTGAGGGAACTTCGATATATCAAGTATGGTCCAAGATGACTTAGCATGATCAACATTTACCTATGTTTATGTGGGTAAAGGCATCCATGACTGCAGTGTATGTTCAGAACAGAAGTTCTTATAAGACTTTGAGGAACATGATGCCCGAGGAGGCCTTCACCAGAGTGAAGCATGAGGTTGGACACTTCAGGATATTTGGGTGTCGAGTATACATTCATGTACCCAAGGATAAAAGGATAAAGCTAGACCCTTCAGGCATAAAGGGTACATTTGTGGGGTACAATGAGTCTTCGATGGAATATCGGATCTACATCCCTGGTCAGAGACAGGTTGAGGTGAGCATAGATGTTACCTTTGAGGAGGAGGTATCCTTTAAGAGATCTAGAGGGTCTCACATGGGGATTGATCAAATTGATCCAATTGATCCTGTTGATCATGTAGCTCCAGTTGATGTTCCCAGAGATATTGCAGTAGGTCGGAAGAGACCTACATGGGCTCGTTAGAATCTGTAGGAGGCAGAAGGATATGCATCTCCTCGTGGTACCTTATGAGTGAGCAAGAGACCTTAGATATATTCATGCTATGCCACAGATATGAGCCACATCATTCATTTTAAGCCTGCATGTTATGAGGAGGCAACTAGTCATCCAGTATGGAGAGATGTCATGATGGAGGAGTATCAATCCATCATGAAGAATGATGTGTGGGATATTGTTCCAAGACCCGAGGGGAAGTTTGTAGTGACTTCCAAATGGATCTACAAGATCAAACATATAGTTGATGCGAGCATTGAGAGGCACAAAATGATATTTTTTTCTAGAGGATTCTCTCAGGTGGAGGGAATAAATTATGAGGAGACATTTGCTCCTATTGCTCGATACACTTCTATCTGGATGATTATTTCCCCTGCAACATCCATGGGTTAGAGAGTACATCAGATGGATGTAAAGAAAACCTTTCTCAATGGAGATATTGAGGAAGAAGTATACATCGAGCAGCCAGATGGTTTCATGATACATGAGGAGTCTCATGTATGCAGGTTGAAGATGGCCTTGTATGGACTCAAGCAGCCACCTCGATCTTGGTATGCAAGGATTGATGGACACCTGATGATTTTTGGGCTTCAACAAAAGTGTTGTTGATCACAGCCTGTACTACAAGACTGTTAATGGTGAGTCCCTAATTTTGGTCCTCTACATTGATGATTTATTCCTCACCGATACAAAGATCCTTATTTTTGAATGAAAGTATGTGTTGGTCTCTAAGTTTGAGATGAAGGACCTTAGTATGATGCACTTCTTCTTGGGACTAGAGGTGTGGCATAGAACTGATGAGATCTTCCTTAGTCAAGGGAAGTATACAATTGAGATATTAAAGAAGTTTGGGATGTTGAACTTGAAGCCCATGGCTACACCAATGGTGACGAATCTAGAGAAACTAAGTTTGTCTTCTTCTGATTCCGACAAAATTGATCCGAACCTATACAAACAAAAGATTGGATCATTGATGTATCTGATTAACACCATACCGGATATTGTCTATGTAGTGAGTGCACTTAGCCAATTTATGAGTCAGCCAAGATAGACACACTGGATTGTTGCGAAGCATGTGTTGAGATACATGTGAGGCACAGTTAGACATGGTCTGAGATATACTTCTAGTATTGATATGATATGGCAGGAATATATTGACTCTAACTGGGCAGGGAGTGTAGTGGACAGAAAGAGCACCTTTGGATGTTGCTTCACTTTGGGATCTTCCATGGTTTCTTGGTGTAGCAGGAAACAGACTTATGTGTCTTTGAACATAGCAGAAGCAGAGTACATTGCATTAATTATGTCAGTCCGTGAAGTAGTGTGGCTTCACAAGATCCTTCCAGATTTATCCGAACATGTGTTGGATTCCACCATTATTCATTATGGTAACCAAAGTTGTGTGAAGATCTCAGATAATACAGTGTTTCATGAAAAATTGAACCACATTGAAATCAAGTACCATTACATCCGAGACATGGTATAGAGGAAGGAAGTATTGGTGTTGGACCTTCCTACATATGAGTAGGTTGTTGATGTTCTTACCAAACCAGGATGAAGTTCAAGTACTTCCGTGACATACTTGGTATGACAGAGAATGTCTCCCTCGCTGAGAGGGAGTGTTGATTTTTACAGCTTCCTGATACATTCTCCAGATCGTACTCCTTTGTGACTAAGTTGAGCTGATTTGTTATGACACTTATCTGAGAAGGGATAAGTGGGACACTTATCTGAGAAGGGATAAGTGTGTTTGGGCTTATAGCCCAACGTCCCATGTGGAGATCACATGAGAATATGTCAAGGGAGTTGACCCTTGATGTCACACACTATGGGAGTTGACCCTAATGTTTCTAGAGGGTGTAGCCTCTAGAAGTCCACATGGGAATGCCATGTGTGACAATCATTCTCTAGATCGTACTCCTCTATGAATTGAGTTGAGTTGATCTGTGAGAACTCTTATCCGAGAAGGGATAAGTGTGTTTGGTCTTATATCCCAACATCCCATGTGGAGAGCACATGAGGTCATGTCAAGGGAGTTGACCCTTGACATCACACACTATGGGAGTTGTCCCTAGTGTTTCTGGAGGGTGTAGACTCTAGAAGTCTACATGGGAGTTCCATGTGTGACAAAAAATTCTCCAAATCGTACTCCTATGTGATTGATTTTAGTTTATCTGTGAGGAAACTTATTTGAGAAGGGATAATTGGGACACTTATTCGAGAAGGGATAACTGTGTTTGGACTTATAGCCCAACGTCCCATGTGGAGAGAACATGAGGACATGTCAAGGGAGTTGACCCTTGACGTCACACACTATGGGGAGTTGACCCTAAGTTTTCCTAGAGGGAGTAGCCTCTAGAAGTCCACATGGGAATTCTATGTATGGAAAACCTTTTGATACTATGGTGGTTGTGTACCACTGGCGGAGACTGTGTGTCTCTGGAAAATAGTTGTGTACTAGTATGGAAAGATACCTCCCTAGCTAAGAGGGAGTATTGATGTTTCAACATTGGGTGGACCTTCTCCTAGATTGGGCTGCAGACCAAGGGAGATAGGATACATTTATCATAAAGGTGCACTTGTGGTAAATGGTCCTAGACGTAGTCCTTCCTTGATCATGACAAGGAATAATATGGACTCAAGGTGCTTGAAGTGCTTTCCACATGTAAGTTAGCATCAAACCAACATTCACTCATAGGTGTGTACTTGTGGTGAAAGATCCTAGTGTAGTCTTTGTCCTATTCACGGTGATTTGACAAGGAATAATAAAGACTCAAGATGCTATATGCTATTACATGCGACCCAAAGTGAGCCTAATCTTAGAGAGAGTTAATTGGCTCAGAGGGAGAGTCGCAGAAGGAGTTTATCCTCAATTCAAGTGGGAGGGAGATGTCTCCCAAGACTGACAGTCAAGTGTCATGATTCTAGGATGAAGTTTGTATACTTCAAAGACAAGCTTGGCATGTTGCAGAATGCCTCCCTCATTGAGAGGGAGTGTTGATGTTTGGACAACATCGGGAAGACATTCGCTTAGAGTAATAATTAATAATATAATTATTGATTATTAAATATCATATATAATAAGTAAATGATAATAATAAATAGTTATTGATTATTCAAGGGAAGCATCATTTAATGGATGGTCACCATATGTTACCTCTATATGGAACACTCATGTTTGTAATAATACATCGATCATATCTCATATGAAGAAAAAACAACAGAATAAAGAGTGAAGAAGAGAGAAGATAAAAAATGATTAGAAAAAGGGGGAAGGTCAAGTCATAGATAGAGGAAGGAAGAAATGATCATGTGTAAAGTAAGGAAAGAGTAAAAATAGGTTAGTCACCAAGGTGATGAATGGTGGGCTTCCAAGATTGGCTAAGTTTGTAGTCATCTTCACGATTGTGGGTAGTGTCAGCATCAGGTCAAATTTGTGCTTAACGGTTATGAATAATTGTTTGAGGATGTCGTGTTTTTTTTTTAAAGTTTTATTTGTATTTTGATTTGGTGTAGTTTTTTTTCATCATTATAAACCCTATGCACTTTCAAGATAGATGGGCAATTATTTCCTAGGAAGAAATGATCTAGCAAACACTCAACAACTTTAGTGTAATATAATGTTTTTTTCTTACATAATTCAAGTGTAATATTTTTTGTTTGCATAATTCAAAAATTTATTTGTATTTTGATTTGATGTAATTTTTTTTATAGGAAATTAATAACAATCCAATTATCAATTAGTATAAATCCTATTCACTATCAAGAAATAGCACTCAAAGATGGACAACTAGCCCTAAGGAAATTTAATTGAGATTGCTTACTTTCAACACTCAACCGATATCAATCGACCTATTCCCAAGTACTATTCATAAGAAAAGTCAACCTATTCCTAAGTATTATTCATAAGAAAAGTACATATGAATGGCATCAAGCTTTAACAAAAAGAGTGCAAATGCATAGTGATCCAATGAGAGGTAAAATTGTATAATACATATAAGAACAAGTGAGATAGTTGCATAGCAGCTAATCCCTGCCATGTTGAATAGTTGTAATCTTTGTCGGAGTATCAGGGCGTTTGTCTTTTTCTGTTTTAACCAAAAATTAATTGCTTTTTTTTAACCAAGAGAGAGGCTTATGCATAAACTGCTTCATTGTTCTCTTTGATATCAATAGTAGGTACACTTCAATATTGGTTTGAAACTTTGATTTGATATTAGTAGGAATCATCCCAAAAAACTTGATATAATGTGTTTGATACACTTACAATTGCATGAATTAAAGGACAATAAGAAAGTATGGAGTAACAAATTCATTAATTCTACATCTGCATTTGCTAAAACATATACCTGAATTTGCTAGTAGGGCACTTGACTTTGATATTTAGCCCAATTTTCCCAAATTATTATGTTCACTTTTCTATATGGTTTTGCAAACAATTGTTCACATCTAGTTTCCATCCAACAAGCATTGGATATTGTCAAATCCATGGCACATCACGGAAATTGTTGGGAATTATGGATTTTTTTACCTTTTTTCTTCAATTTTTTCAGTTACGATCTTATTCTTATTAGTCCCTGTCATAGGCATAGAGGGACTATAGTGATCGATAAAGCGTTGACTACATATTAGTTTGTCCTTTGACCGGAAATATTTTCACAATACCTATTGTTGGAGCTATGGAATTAAAAGCATATATTTTTATATATTAAAAAGTAACATATATGTACTGATCTGATTGGCTAAGAGATTGGACGTCTTATTGTCGGCTTCTCTATTCCCAATGTAGTATATGGAAACATATCCAAACTTTTTCTCGTAGACAATATGTTTTAATCATATATTTTTCCTATATATTGCTTGAAGGTCGATTAATGCTACCATTAGTTTGAATGTTTGTATTAGCATTTTCTGCTACCCGAATATATCTGTCAGTTTTGATATGTACTAAGCATATTGAAATGTTTTCATATCCAAGCTTTGTATATTTCTTGAAATTTATTGACACTTATTCTGAGATGCCTCAATAAGCCTGACAACGTAAATGTTTACATGGTGCAATGTCCTCCAACACCCCTGACAACTTAAATGTTTGCATATCGCGAGGTCCTTAGACAGCCTGAGAGTCTTAAATGTTTATGTAAATATGGTTCTTGGAGTACATGCCAGTTCAATAGCCATTGTATGTTTCATCCTTGTTCTGCCATTGAAGCTACATACATTGTTTACTGGTTCGGTGACTGCTTCTTCTTTGTTGGTTTGTCAGGTGTTGCCATTGTATGTTTCATCCTCGTAATCGTTGAAGCTAGATACATTGTTTACTGGTTCGGTGAGTGGTTCTTCTTCGTTGGTTTCTCGGTTGTTTTTTTTGTTGTTTTGCTCGCGATTCAACCTGCGCTTTTGCATTTCATCGTTTCAGAGTAAGTTTTGATGCCATAGTTTCATTTTGTATTTCTTGTTTGTTGTTCAGTGTTTGCAGTTTGCAAGTAAGAATGTTTTCTTATTTGTAGTCACATGTTCCTTGTATGTTTTCGGTTCCTTTTCTGCTTCGGCTGGAGTTTCGTAATTGTTGGAGATACATATGTTGTTCACTGGGTCGATGGATTTTGATGGTTCGTTGGTTCCTGGGTTGATGGTTCTGTTTGTTTGCCTGGGGTTCGTTGGTTTGGTCCTTGCTAGTTTATTTTCTTTGATTCGGCCTTACAGGGTTGGGGTACAGCAGCGGTGGTTGGAGCTTTTTTTTTTCTTTTTTTTTGGATTGTTATTGTTTTTTGGGGGTGCTTTACAGTGTTCAGCCCCTGCACCCACCAGTCAATCTGCAGTTGTGTTATTTGCCATATTTGCAGAGTTTGTTATCTATAATTCTGTGATATTTTCCTAGTGCTCAAGTCCTGCCATGAAAGAAAATAGTTGCATACAAAATTGTTGGAGGATTACATGTGAAGTTACAATATCCGTTGTTTTTTTGTTGGAATAAAGCATATGCATGCAGCGTACATTTATAGACCATGTATGGTCATATGTGCGGATATGACATGACATGTTCTTTCTCCTCTACATAGACCGATGTGTGCACTATACAATTTGTGTTGTGCTTGAGATATGATATGTGCAACAAAGATTCTTCAAGATTATATTTTCATGTCTGCAAGCATGTCTGGGTAGTTTGCCATGGAAAACTAAGAACTTGTATCGTGGGCACAACAGTCTATGTAGAGGATAAAGAACATGGTTAAAGGGCATATATGGATGAATTGCCAGGGAAAACCAGAAATCGTTTAACTGTGGCCATGCAATTGCGTGATATTTTATGCCTTGTAATATATTTTGGCCAGGGGAAAAAAAGCTAGATGTTTACAGCCATGGATAGAGAAGCGCAAAGGTTCATGTTTCTGCCTTTGTAAACTGTTTATTTAGTCAGTTTTATTGTATCTACATATTGCTTGTTCTCCAGTGAATACCAACTTCCATTGATGTTCATTGAATTTTGTGGGTTCCCACATTGAAACAAACAGAGTAGCTGGAGAAAAGGAGGGAGTCTTGACTACATCGGCTAAAGAGGATATAGAAAGGTGCATGCTTGTACTGTTGTTTCATACTGCGTTGTTTTGTATTTCATTTATGGTATGTATATGTGTTAAACTAGTTGTGTGCCTTCCTACATGGTAAGTTATCTTGGTTACATATGTTCCTCCCTGCATACTAAGCTAGTTTATGTCCATTGTGTTTGCGCTGCATTGTTGCATTTAAAGAAACATAATCGTTGGACAAGACGAAGGACTCTTTGGCAGGTAAATAGACCCTTTTATTTTTCTTTTAGATGTTTGTTTTCATACTAACTCGCCTTCGTCTCGATTGCATCTTCGGCATTGTTGCCTTGGAAAAAACAGGTTGCTTGGACAAGGAGATGAATTCTTTTGTGCAGCAGCAGAGGGTTTTGTGGTACAATCTTCTAAAAGGTATACCAAGTGTACCGGTAAATTAAATATACAAACTGAGTGGGAGCATATAATATTAGACTTGAAAATGATGAATTCGCAGTAATGGGCCTTTTTGCACTCCCTGTTTCTACTTTTTCCATTTTCTATTATCCCTTTTGTTTTCTAATTCATCTGCTTAGTGTGGTTTCCGAAAATTCCCTCGTGCGTCGGTTGGCGGACTAACGGACTGACATATGTGGTCCTGCTTCTACCTTATTCCATAGTTACCCACTTTGTCGATTGTGGCTTCCAGGTTGGCAAGTTGAAGATTGCTCCCCTGGCTTCCGGGGGTCATGCCCTGTTTACTGGTAAACATTTCTCCAGTTAAAAAATTAAGATGCATACAGTTTTACAGTTATTTGGTCCTTCCGATGGACAATATACAATGCATATATTTGTTTAGTCCTGATGTTCATCTGCACATGCTTGCATCAGAAAAAGTTGGACTAGTGAGATGACCATGAGTAGTCAGTCATCCTAGACATCAGCAGACCGACAAGGCCAAAGGTAAAGATGCATACGTTGTGCTCTTACTATGTTTACTAAACAAATTTCTTAGGCTATATATTCATCTATGGCATGGCATATATACTGATGCCATTTGCAATACATGGTTTCTAGCTCGCAAGAAGTATCAACAAGTACAAGCGAAACGCCGAACGTGTTGCATGTTCCACAGACCAAGAGGTGTGGTTGAGAAACTGTGGCTCCACAGTTCATCAATATTATTTGTGTACTTGTAGCCCACTACCATTCACTTTAGTTTTCTTGTTCAAAAAATGTCATCAGGTCTAGAGTTGTGACATCCAAAGTACTGTCAATAGAGGGCTTGAAAAGCCGCCAAACTGGACAATTGTTCGTTGGGGACATAATAGTTGTCTATACCACCTACTTGGACAAGGAAAACAAAAGTAGATCCATTATGCATGTTGATATGACAGACAAGGACGCCATGATGACAGTCACGTTAATTGTTCCTCCACAACTTGTCCAGAAACATGCAGAAAAGATATTTTCGCGTAATGGGATATCCATTACAAATTTTAATGTATTGCCCAAAACAGTATATGACCGTGGTGATTGCGATCGAATTATTTTTCTCAACGAAACAAGCATTGTGGAAAAAATTCCTGCTATTTTTTCAGAATATCGCTTCCTCCCGAACTCGACTATCAGGCAGCTTGCACAGAGCACTGATATTTACCCAATCAGAACGATTGGGGCTGTTGTGACACCGGCGAGAAAATTTGGGTCACAACACATTCTCCATATAAAGGATGGAGATTCAGACATCGACAAGGCAATGGTACCGCTTTTCATATTCAGTTTTGTTCTTAACTTTCACGTCTACATATATGTCAGATAAGTTACACAAATATTGCATTGTTCCATGTTGCAGCTACAATTGTTCGATACGTATTCAGATTTGTTTTCGTCAATGGAACAACAATTGCATAGAGGTAAGATTCCACTTATGTTGTTCAAAAATATAACAAAGAAGAAGGATTCTAGAGAAAGGATCTTTCGGACAACCCAGGCAATGTTTGTAATAGAGTTGTGAGCAGATATAGTAGAGGATCTGGAGAAACTAGCTAGCTCTACAATTGTTGTGTGTATACATCCACAAAATCATCCTCACTTTGCTTATAGAAATAACCTTCAACAAATTTCTACACCTGTTTACTTTTTCTTTTTTGTTTTAAAGGGGAGGGGGGGATGCAGTTGTGTATTATATTGTTCAATGTATTAATCCCTTTGCCCACGTTGCCAGGTTGAAGGTCTTTTAGTTGCAGCCAATGTGTACTCGACACCCTTTGAGCCTGTATGTGCAAAATGTCATTCTGATGCTTCTGCCTCCGCTTTGATAAGTGATGATACGATTGATTGTCTGCGATGCGATGAAAAATGTCCATATATTTATGGACATTGCATCAATGGTGTTATATGAATCGTGGGCAACACAACTGTGCAGTGTTTGATTAGGCAGCCTCTGTTACAAAATGTGCTTCCTGAATTGGCAGAATTGTTGTATGAAATGTATCTACAGAAAAAGGAAAGCAATGTCTATATTTTGCGGCATCTTCAGATACAAAGAAAATTCACCTTAAATGAGGACAATGCAATTTTCCATATCGGCTGAAGAAGGGAAAAAAAAAAAATCAAACTTTGGGAGGAAATGAAAATACCTCATGTCTCTCTGTAATATTTGTTCAACATCCAGATGAATGTTCGTTTCAAGAGAAAAGGAATGCACCGATGTCTTTTCTTTGTATATCAAATTGTTTGGTGCAAAAGTCGATGGGTTCTGCTCAATGGAACCTTCTGGAACTTTCTTTTGGGTTGTTTAAAGTATGGTTGGTTCTTGGTTATCTGGTTTGTCTGTCAATTTGTATACTGTGGAACTCCAGCTCTTCTTTGGAGGACACAGAACAATATAATTGAATTTTTTTGGCCAGCTGGCACGCAGATCCGCCTGATAATTTCTATGGCGTTGTGACGCAAAAAGTACTATGTGACTTGTTTTGGAAAATTTCCTTGATCGATGAACTTGGTCAAATTATTGTTGTGAAATAATTTGAAATCAACGAATATATAGTGTGCGAAGTGCAACTGTCCTATCATACCAAGAGGCTCTTAAAATTCAAATTGATCATTGTTTTCGCAATTTTTGCTTATTCGATGAACTTGGTAAAATTAATATCCTGGAATAATTTGAAATCAACGAATATATACTGTGCGGAGTGAAATTGTGCTATCATATGAGCAAGAGGGCCTTAAACTTCAAATTGGTCCTTGTTATGCTTGCAGTGATAGAATTTTACAAAAAAAATCTTTTTTTTCCTTCATTTTTTAAAAAATAAGCAATTTAACATCCTTTAATCATTTAATGTAATTCACTTGTACAATAACAATAGTTAATATTAATATTTTAGTATCTGAAAATAATGTTTTTAGCTAAAGTTAGATAGGATGAGCATTGCTAAACAATATCAATCTTGAACCCGCCAGACGTGGAATCCGCAAGTCCTCTTGTCAATTTGTATATCACGGAAGTCTGGGTGATATTTGCAGGACATCGAACAAAAGAGGTTCAAATTTCAGCCCGCCAGGCCGAGAACCCGCAATCCAAAAAATTCCCAAGTATGGAACGAGGGATCCACATATGCTCTATAAAATCTCTTGTCCATACTTTCTAAAAGTACATGTTTACTATGTATTGCTCGTTTGTCATAAAACTTTTATATCAGTCCTCGACCAGATTGTACAAACTTTCTCGTTTAATTAAATTCTGCAATAGAAAAAATTATTATTAATAATTTAGTATTGAAAATCATGTTTTTAGATATGTTATATAGTTGATAGGGATTAGTATCTGTAAACAATGGCAAACTTGAACCCGCCAGCCCTCAAGTCCATCTGTCAATATGTATATCGCGGAACTCCGAGGGATATTCGGAGGACAAGGAACAATGAAAACTGCAATGTTGAGCCACACAGCCCATAGGTCCATTTGTCAATTTGTAAATAGCGGAGATGTGCCTGGTGTTTATACAATGCAGAACAATAGAGGACCAATTTCAGCCCACGAGCCCCACAGACCCGATCAAAAAAAATCGCTAGATATGAAATTCATATGGGATCGATACGGGACAATAAAACTGCAATGTTCATCCAACCAGCCCGAGTCCACCTGTCCACTTGTATATTGCGGAAGTCTGGGTTCTATTTGTCGGAGATGGAACAATAGAGACTCTATTTTTGGCCCGCCAGGCCGCGAACCAAAAACTGCCTAGGTATGGAATGAGGGATCCGCATATGTTGTATAAAATCTCATTCCATAGTTTATATAGAGACAATGTCCACAAGTCTGCGTGTCAACTTGTATAATGCGGAAGTCTAGGTGCTATTTGTAGGACACGGAACAATAGATACTTAATTTTTAGCCTACCAGGTCGCGAATCCGCGATCCAAAAAGTGCCCAAGTATGGAATGAGGGATCCACATATGTTCTAGAACAATGTTTTTGTATAGCGCGAAGCAATAGAGGCCCAATTTTCAACCCACCAACCCTAGAGCTCCCGATAAAAAAAAATCGCTAAATATGAAATTCATACGAGATCTTTGCATATGTTGTATAAAATCTCATTCCATACTTTATTTAGAGACTATGTCCACAAGTCCGTGTGTCAATTTGTATATCACAGAAGTCTAGGTGCTATTTGTGGGA
Organism: Picea sitchensis; assembly: GCA_010110895.2. Classification (NCBI taxonomy): domain Eukaryota; kingdom Viridiplantae; phylum Streptophyta; class Pinopsida; order Pinales; family Pinaceae; genus Picea; species Picea sitchensis. The sequence goes on from SNQJ01S0004279.1 coordinate 340,840, forward strand.
CACAAAATAATAGATACTTAATTTTCAGCCTGCTAGGTCGCGAACCCGCGATCCAAAAAGTGCCAAAGTATGGAATGAGGGATCCGCATATGTTCTAGAAAAATGTGTTTGTAAAGCAAGGAACAATAGACGCCCAATTTCCAGCTCGCCAGCCCTAGAGCCCCCGATAAAAAAAAAACGCTAAATTTTAAATTCATACAGGATCGGTACGGGACAATAAAAGTGCAATGTTCAGTGAACCAGCCTGAGTCCACCTATCAATTTGTATATCGCGGAAGTCTGGGTGCTATTTGTAGGAGACGGAACAATAGAGACTCTATTTTCGGCGCACCAACCCACCAAACCGCGATCCAAAAACTGCCTAAGTATGGAATGAGGGATCCGCATATGTTGTATAAATCTCATTCCATACTTTATATAGAGACTATGTCCAAAAGTTCGCGTGTCAATTTTTATATCTCGAAAGTCTAGGTGTTATTTGTAGGACACGGAACAATAGATACTTAATTTTCAGCCCACCAGGTCTCGAACCCGTGATCCAAAAAGTGCTCAAGTATGGAATGAGGGATCCTTATATGTTCTAAAACACTATCAATTTGTATATCGCGGAAGTCTGGGTGTTATTTGTAGGAGACAGAACAATAAAGACTCTATTTTCGATCAGCCAGGCCGCGAGACCGCAATCCAAAAAATGCCTAAGTATGGAATGAGGGATCCGCATATGCTGTATAAAATCTCATTACATACTTTATATAGACTATGTCCACAAGTCCGCGTGTGAATTTGTATATCACGGAAGTCTAGGTGTTATTTGTAGGACACAGAATTCTAGGTGGTATTTGTAGGACACAGAACAATAGATACTTAATTTTCAGCCCGCCAGGTCGCGAACCTGCAATCCAAAAAGTGCCCAAGTATGGAATGAGGGATCTGCATATGTTCTAGAACACTATCAATTTGTATATCGCGAAAGTCTGGGTGCTATTTGTAGGAGACAGAACAATAAAGACTCTCTTTTCAGCCCGCTAGACCGCGAGCCCGCGATCCAAAAACTACCTAAGTATGGAATGAGGGATCTGCATATGTTGTATAAAATCTCATTCCATACTTTATATAGAAACTGTCCACAAGTCCGCGTGTGAATTTGTATATGACGGACTTGTAGGTGCTATTTGTAGGACACAGAACAATAGATACTTAATTTTCAACCCGCCAAGCCGCGAACCCACGATCACATGCAATGTTCAGTCAAGCAGCCTGTAGGTCCTTCTATCAATTTGTATATCGTGGAAATATGGGTGCTATTTGTAGGACACGGAACAATAGAGACTTTTTTTTCATCCCGCGAGGCCGCCAACCTGCGATCAAAAAAGTGCCTAAGTATGGAATGACTCTTTTTTATATTGCTCGTTTGTGGAAATACTTTTATATCACTCAGACGACCAGATTGTGCAAACTTTCTCGTATAATTAAATTTTGCAATATAAATATTTAACAGTAATAATTTAGCGCAGGTCAGGTTCGGAATTTGTATATCGCGTAATTTTTAGTGCTATTTGTAGAGCGCGGAATAATAGATGCCCAATTTTTTGCTCGCCAGCCCGAGAACCCCTGATCCAAAAAAGTGGTTAATTATGGAATTAATACGGAATCGCTAAGGACAAAAAAAATGCAATGTTGAACCAACCAACCTGCAAGTCTGCCTGTCAATTTGTATATCGCGAAAGTGTAGGTGCTATTTGTAGGACATGGAACAATAGAGGCTCAATTTTCAGCCCGCTAGGCCGAGAACCATCGACCCTTCATGTGCCCCGGGTATATCTTCGCCCGACCGCTTTTCATACTTTGGTATTTCTTGGAATCGGTTTCGCCATTGCTGATGCCTTCGTACTTGTTTCGAGATATGCAATAATTAAGATTTAATGCTAGTAGCCATCTTGCAGCAACCATTCAAACTGTCATTAATGTCCAGAAGTCCGGAGAAGATTTGTCATTAGTACGAATTAAACTAAGATTTGCCCACAAGCATGTTATACTTTCCAAGTATTCATTTCAAAGGCCACGCAATATTTTTTTTTGTGCGCCGACGGGTTGGTGCTTTTAAGAAATTTCTGATTCTTAATCTCTTTTCGTCGTCACCGCCACGTTCACACTTTTTTCTAATTGTGCAATTATTGAGTTGTGATGGTCACAACTCATTCCGCACGAACCCTGGAAATTGTCATTGATCAGCGAAAGGCTCGAGGAGATATTCCATTGATATGCATTAAACCATAATTTGTGGAGGCTTATATTATCCCTCCCCGATTTTCATTTTAAACATCGTCTCGACCAAACAAAAATTCTAAATAACTTCTGGCAGCAGTTATGTCCACACACAGTAAACACATTGGGGCATAATGGCCAAAGGTTCCACTATTCCAGGGCATGTTCTTACTATTCATCTCCCTCTGCCTAGGAGAAAAAAAGGAGATGGTCCCTTGGTACACCAAGATATATATTTCAACCCAAAAAATTCCATCGCAACCCTGGCTGGTCAGAGAACCTGCCCAGTTGCAGTCATTGCTATCGCAGAAGTTGATGCCATGAATCTCGAGCCGGAAGAAGCTGATCTGATGGACGATGATACGACAATGGATGATGGCAATGCAAAGAATCTTCCCACTCCTGTGCCCAAATTGAAATCAACCATAACGAAGGGACTTTCCCAGCTCGGTGATTGCAGTCATGACAACACCAAAAGGAGTTTCAGAAAATAAATTGATGGTGAACGCAACAACCACTTTGCACCGTCAAAGTAGGAATTCCAAAGTTCCAAATTAGTCTGTTCTGGGCGGAAGAGTTTCAGTGTAAAGAAATGATATGTTGATGCTCCCAGAGATATATTTCAAGCCAAAAAAATATTTTTTAACATTTTTGGGCATCAAGTCCAAAACTCTCGCTCCTGCTACGCATTTTCCTACTAGTCATATCCTTTTGCCAAGAATGGACTAATTTGGGACTCTGCAATTGCACGTGCAATCTGTGCTACTTAATTTTTTTGGACTATGCAGAGGCGGTTTTAGCTAAGGGATATTCCACTTGCCCTGCAACCATTTTCGTCTTCTTTCTGAGGAAAAGCTTCTGAAAAATATCAATTTCAGCAGAGGATGATTCATCGACGAGAAAACTCCAAGGACCTTGCATACTGCAAAACCCATGCTTGTGTTTGTCGCAGATACCTTCAATGTTTTGGCCCGAAGAACTAGGTCCAATTTCTAAGCATAGATGTACAATACTCGGTGTTTTTCTTATTTTTTTATTTTAAATGGATTTGCTATTAAAAAAAATGCCTTGCACTCTTCGTTGCTACCTCTTTTCTGGGTTTAACACATGTTCTAATTGTCATGGTTTGGTGCTCTCATACTTCTTCGATCTTGTGTTTACTAATTCCAATGTACAATGTTGCAGGAAAATCGTTATTCTTGTTTCTAGACATGCAATTATTAAGTTTTAATGCTAACAACCCATAATGCAATAAGTTTAATACTTGAGTTAATATGTTGCACTGATGGTAGAATGTATCAAGAACACAGTTACACGCACACGTTCCAATAAAATCTAATCTTCCACAAAGCATTTGCTGGCAATTAGTAGAAAAGGAAATTTAGTGGTTAAGTTGATATGTTACAGTCATGGAATAATGTATCAAGAACATAGTTGCAGGCATATGTTGCAATAAAATGTAATCTTCAACAATGCATTTGTTGAGAATTAGTAGATCATGGTTTTGCAACAATGGCGCTTCTTTGAAACCAATTCGTGCTTACGAAAACTGTGTTTTGCCTCTCTATTTTCCCACTCTTTTATTCCCTCTAGTTTCTCTTCCTGGTTACTTAATCATTTTTTTCCCGACAATGCGTTGCTCCGCAACTTCACGGATTCACGTGTTTTCATTTCCAACGACCGCTTCTCCTTTGTTTCAATTGATCGTCTAATGTTCCCTATCCCACAACTGGCACCCAGAGTTCTGCCATATACAAATTGACAGGCGGACTTGCACGTTGGTCAGGTCAACATTGCAATTCTACTTTTCCATGACCTCCAAACAACATTCAGAGCTCCGGTATATACAAATTGACAGATATTCAAAATTTCAACCATTCTTAGATCATATACTTTTCCGTATTATGGTCCACCTATCATGCCCTTTTCTGTACTGCACATTTCTGCACTGAAATTTTTTAAGAAATACAATTTAACCGTCAGGTCCTCGCATATTTAATGGAACTATTGTCACCCCATTTTGAAGCTCGTCTGTCTGCTTTCCATACTTCTCCATTTGTTCGAATTTCTTTGGTGAATCGTCGGTTTGGCAGATTGAAGAAATATTCAGTTCGTAGTCATTGTTTCCTGTATCCGCGCCCCTTTGCAATTAGCAGTTGGCAATTATATATAATATCTTATTGCCACATATGCAATTAGCAATTTCCATGTTCCATACTTATCCACTTTGGCGGAATTCCGTAAATATACAAACTGGTCACTCAACTGCCCCATCATGATCTCTTCCATTTTACACATTTTGTACTCAAAAATTCCGAAACATGAAATTTCATCATGCAACACTTGGCTATCCTGACTATCCTCGTAACCCTATTTTGAATCCTATCCGACCACTTTTCATAGCTTGCCATTCTTTCCTTGCTCTCTGCCCTCTCTGTCACCTTCGCACTTGTCTATAATAAAAGAAAATAAAAAGTTATATATATATATATATATCTTGTTTCTAAATATGGAATTACTGGCATTTAATTCTAACAAGTCATCATGCAGAAACCGTATATATTGTCTTTGATGGGCGAAAGGCTCGAGGACATCTCGTATTCATGCGCATTAAACCAAAATTTGTGGGCGGATTATATTATCCCTTGCGAGTGTTCATTTCAAAATCATGAAATCCCATTCACACGGCGTGCCCTTCGCACGTTCATGAAACCTCCATTCCTTAATTTCTCTTTGTCGTACCCACCACGTTCACATTTCTAAATATGCAATAAATAAATTTTACTGCTAACAGTTCATCATGCACCACCCATATAGGTTGTCATTAATCAACAAAAGGCTCGAGGAGCTTTCCCATTCAGAAGCATTTAACCAAGATTTAGCAAAAAGATACATTATTCGCTCTAACAATTCATTTAAACCATCATCTGCAGCAAAGAAACCTTCTCATAAACCTATGGCATCAGCTCGACACTAGTTCTGGGAGATACAGTGAACACCTTCGGGCATGAGGACTAGAACTTCCACTGGTCCAAGGAATTTTCTTATTACTCAACCCCTACCGCAGAGAACCAAGTAATTTGGACCTCCGAGATTGCTCATGCAGGCTGTGTCCCTGAGGTTTTTGATTGTAAGGACCTGGTCTCTTGGTGCGTTGATAAATTTATTACAGAGCAAAGAATTATTCCACTGCACGACAACTCCTTTGTTTCTTTGTCACCTCAGGTGTTCTGCCAGATGCTAAAATTGCCCAAGCCAACATTGACATTCAAAGGAGAAGATTGCAAACAGTTCATAGCAAAGCATAATAACGGATTGGACCTCTTGCCCCATTTTTTGGAAAGGCTGAATCTAGTTCCTGAAGATATTACAAGTATGCAGGTTAGTTCATTTAGAAATCCATTTCGGGAAATTGCCTGGTTGTTTACAAGAATAATGGGACAAGAGTCCACGGGTATTGTTTCCCGCATGGCTCTTTATATTTGTATTTCACAGTCAACGAACAAGCCCTTTTTGATTGGGGCAGGTTAATTTCCCATGAAATCTCTTCCCAATTGTCAAGCTACAAAAGGGAAAAGAAATTTGATATGTCATCCTATTTAGTTTTTGCAATAGCACATTCTTCTCAATTTCCACAACTGTCTCTGTCCAAAAAAGTCAACTGTGAATTCCACCCAGTAACGTTCTGGTACCAGGGCTTGTGGAAGCACAAGGCTTCCCACTGTTTTTATGAGGTTTTTAATGGCTTCCTGTCTATTTTCAAAGTTTTGTTTTTAGGAGAAAATGTTCCCCGCATATCTGAACAGGCAACTAGTTTTTTGGACAATAAGGGGACACTCCAACATTTGGATAATTACACTATCATAAGAATTTTTGGCTCCACGGAACAACCTACTCTCCTTCCATTTCACGTTACAGACAAAAATTTTATTGCAAAAGTAGCACATCAATACATCTACTGGTTCCATCTGTTCCAAAGGAAGAAAAAAAATAGTTCATTCCTCTACCTTGGAAAATAGGGGAGTTTGTCTTGAAAAAAGTCAACAAAATTGACGATTTCTCAGCACATTTTAGCATCTCCAACCTTAGATATGTTGAATACATAAGAGGATTCGACCCCTATGATATTTTTAGACAACATTTACAATCACTTGGCCTCGACGATTGTTTTGTAAATAAACACCTGCCCAAAAACAAAGACAGTGACGTTCCTGCCTCTGATACCGACGACGTGGAGACAGTGCAAAGCAGCACTAAAGTGTACACGCAACAGGGGAAAGGCCCCAGTGAAAAGAGTGTTCAATCCGCAAATACCACTCCAAAAAGTACGACATCCCAGAGCATTGCTCCAACGGCCCATCACAACAATAAAGAAACCCAGAGTTCTTCAAACGAAGGAGGATATAACGACCCTCCTCACTCTAAAATTGATAGTTCTCACAAGCTTCCAGTAGAGAAGAAGAGAAAAAAAAAATGTGGGTCAGGCAAAAGAGCCGGAAATTCAGAGTCATAACATGGAAGTTGACACTGATCTAGATGCCATGTTCCCCTTCCTTGATCATCCCCAAGATGGCATCCACCATAGCCATCCAATGGACATATCTGTTACCCAAAATTTTGACAAAGATGAATCCTTCGTGTTCCTGAGCGTTGTTTTTGATAGCCGAAACAAAAGATTGATATTTGAGAAAAAAAATGTTAAAAATATCAAAGGCAAATCTAGTTCAGAAGTTGACGTTGCCAACATGCGGTCGTCCCAAATCTGTCAACTTCACACTGCGACCGGAGAAGCACTTCATGATTCCATTGGACACATCGAGACCCAAAATGCCAAACTGAAGGACCGAGTCAAGGAATTGGAAGACGCTTTCATTCCTATGTCATTGCTTATCGATCCTTTGGCAATAGCCATGCCTGTCACCCCTGCACCAAATGTAAAAGCATCCTCCACCCTGCTCGCATCCTGTAAAGGATATGTGGAGAACAATATCAAAAAAAGAATGGAATTGGTTACCCAGGCGTGGAAAATAACACAAACCATCGCTTCCCTTGGAACCAGGGCACATAGCTTGCTCGAGCTTTTGCAAGCCGAATTAAAAGATGAAGAAAAATTATTTTTAAAAATGGTCGTCCCTTTTGGCAAGATTGTCAACAATATGACAGAAACAAAAAGAAGAGAAGAAGATCTTCCATCCAAAAACTGGATCGGCCAATTGAATGCATGTTGGAAAAAAAAAGTAAAGAACATGCGTCTCATTGTTCAGTCATATGAGCAAGCCATAGCAAAGAA
>SNQJ01S0004279.1:365897-378465 GCA_010110895.2 Picea sitchensis
ACTGCCCACTGCACTCACTATGATGCTACAGCTGCAAAGGAACATTGCCTCACTCCTGTCAACATAGGTGTGAAAAGAGGCAACCTCACTCCTAGCAATATAGGTGTGAAAAGAGATCGTAAAAAAATCAGCCTCACTCATAACAAATAGGTGTGAAAAGAGGTTGATCAAATGTCCACCAACTGCCCTACAACTCTCCACAAAACTTCTACCAACAAGCTGCCACTAAACATTGTCAATGGCTGTCCACAAAATCTTCTCAAAATATGTCTAGGACTATCCACAAAATCTGCTCAAAATATGTCTAGGACTACCCACAAAATGTTGTCCAAAACTTATCAAAAATCAGCCACCAAGCTCTAATACCATGAAGATTTTTCCAGGTCCTAACAGGCTGCCATCTAGGTCTTTATATGACCTCAAGATGGCTCTAATTTTCTGTTGTCACACAGTTGTTTGTTGTTGTTTTATATTAGCAAACAAATCAGGAACTTCATTGATGTTTTGTTACAGTTACATATACCTTTTAGGTGCTCTAGCATATATTTTTATTCACCAGCAGATTAGCACATGCATGCCATAAAATATGTAACACACCTCTATATGTTTACTGCTGAAATAAAATTGTTCTAAACACTAGCATACATGAAAATGGACACAGGTATTATTGGTCAACATGACCCTAGATAAAAACCCCCGAGGAAAACCAATTTGGAATATAATTCCATATATGTGGAGAATAGAAGGTGGAATACAACAAGTACATGAAACAAATGAACCTGATACAATAACATATTGTCTCAAGATGCAACACAAGTCCAAGAAGAAGATATGCGCCCTAGCGTGGTGTGCCCCCTCACAAGTTGTCAAATCCACTAAAATGAAGCACCCTTTCTCCCTGAAGCTCTAGTGAAGAAACCCTTGCACACAAACAAGCAGTTGTGTGCTACCTCTCCATTGAATCTGACCTAAAAGCAAACTCACCACTGCAAGTCCTCCCTGCTATAGGTGTGCCCTCCTCCTCAAATGCACCCTCCTCCAAGAAAGAACAATAACCACAAATAAATGAGGTTCTAAGCCTCCATGGAACCTCCATGAAAGGAGTTGCCCAAGATTCCCTCAACCATAGCCTCCATCCTCTCCTCAATGATCTCTTTCAAACTCTTCAAGTGAACATAAGAGTGAATGAGCCTCTCCTTGCCCTTTGTGCCCCTCTTGAACCTCCATAAGGAAACCTAAAAGATGAGTGGATGAGATCATCCCATCTCATCTCTAATAAAAGGTTGAGATCATCCCACAATAATCTCACTCACAAACCCACTTTGGGTTAAGTTCCCTAAGTTCACTTTATGTCTCATAATTCACCCACAAAGTTAATTAATAGTCATTTAGGCTAAAATGACCAAATTTCACTTTTGACTTAAATCTCCTAAGTCAAAGTGAAATTAGACATAAATTAAAAGGCACAAAGTACATGGTACTTCCCAATTGTGTTTAGAAACTCACAAACACAAGGAGACCACTTCCCAAGGGACACAAATCTCAACATGTTTGTTGTCCTAAAATAGCAACAAAGGACAATTTTGGAGATTTAAAATTAGAGCCAAATTTCAGGTCAAGGACAGACCTGTTTTGGCAGCCTCATAGTACCTCGACTTTCTATAGTCGCATGGCCATCGGAGGAGAATGTATGTCCAATGCATATGTACCTCAGGTCTCCATCAGTTTTTGTCATGTCACATTATCAAGGATAAAAGACTACGCTTGGGACATTCTTCTTAGCCAAGTCAACATGGCCATCTAAGAAGAATGTACCATTCTCCTTAGCCAACTCAGATGTCCATCGGAGGAGAATGTTTGCTCGATGTTGCCCAAAAAATCAACACTCCCTCTCAGTTAGGGAGACATTCTACATCACATCGAGATCACCCCCAAAGTATTTGAACTTCGCCTTCGATAGAGGTTTGGTGAGAATGTTTGCAATCTGCTCATCTATGGATATGTATTGGAGATTCACTACTCCATTTTGTACCATATCTCGAATGAAGTGGTATTTGATTTCAATATGATTTGACCTATCATGAAATACTGAATTCTCTAAAATATTAACACAACTTTGGTTATCATAGTGTATCAAGGTTGTCTCTAGTTGTTGATCAAATAGTCCTGGAAGTAGTTTATGTAGCCATATTGTTTCATGACTTGCGGAATTGACTGCGATATGCTCTGCCTTTGTTGTATCGAGTGCTACAGATGTCTGATTTATACTAAACCAGGATATCATAGTTGATCCCAGGCTAAAGAAACACCCTAAGGTGCTCTCTCTCTCTCTATTGCACTCCCTGCCTAATCAGAGTTTGTATATCCCTGCAACTTCACTTCACCACTTGAGACATATCTGAGACCATATCCAATTGTAACATGTAGGTACCTCAACAAATGCTTTGTTGCAACCCAATGGTAGTGTCTCGACTCTACCATAAACTGGCTCAAGGTTCTCACTGCAAAGCAAATATATGATCTTGTGTTAACCAGGTACATCAGGGATAAAATCAACTGCCTGTACATCGTGGGATCCACCAAATCTGAATCTAAAGTAGAATCACTCAGTCTTCAAATTTGTGTCCATATTTGTCTCCATAGGTGTAACCATGGACTTGCAGTCCATCATATCGAACCTCATCAGTATCCCCTAACTGAGGAAGATCTCATATGATCTATGTCACACCTCTAATCCTAAGAAGTAGTACATCCGGCCAAGATCCTCTACCTTGAACTCTGAGGAAAACTCCCTATGTCACTGAAGTAAGTTATGTTGTCTAGTCTACCTCACTAGTTTCTCCCTCTATGACCGAGGCAAAATCCATATCCCAATACCCCTGATTGGATGCCTCCTTTGTCATTGTGGCAAGGTCTATTGAATAAAGTGTATCCTCCCAGGATATCTCACATCTCCTAGAAGCCTCCTCAACTCATGACACATGTCTATCAGTCCTAGAAGATGTCTCTCTCCCACCTAAATCTGAGGGGGAACTCCCTCTGAATGAATTTCTCTCTCTTAGTCAGCATGCTCCCTCTAAGTTCATACAATCTTTGGAGCCATATTCTCTCTCATGTACCTGCTGACTTCCTATGAAGTTTGATCTCCAATGAATTGTATTGGGAGGCTTCTCCTCCTTACCGGATCCTAAGCGCTGACTCCCTCTGAGCTGGTACTTGGTGGGGCCACCTGCCTCACCACTGGTGGAGCCACTTACTCCTCCTCATGATGTGGCTCATCAATGCCATATAACTCGAGAATCTTTGAGGTCGTTTTGCTCACCCAGAAGGTACCACGGGGAGTTGCATGCCTCTTTGCATCCTGCAAAGTATCGCGAAGCCATGATGGCCTCTTCTTAGTCACTGCAACATCTCTAGGTAGATCCATTTACGCTACTAGCTCTACTTATTCATCCCGATGGTCTAAAGGATGAACAACTGGACTATACGGTCATCCTATAGAGCCTTCTGCTCCTCACTATCAATCTCCATGTGGAACACTTTGTATCCCACAAAAGTATCCTTCTTTCCAGAAGGTTCTAACTCGTCCTCTTCGCCTTTGGTACATGGATGTATATTGTCATGTACACAACTCTATGTCTGAATACTTTTCTCCATGTCTCAAACTAGAGACCATATAATATGTTGCATCCTGCAATCGTCATTATAACTCCCTCTCAGAGTTGTCACATGTGACCTGCCTAGAACAAGAACAAGTACAATCGTCACTATACCTCTTTCTTGGAGCTATCACCTGTGACCTTCTTGGAAAAATAACAAGAATAAGTAACAAGAAAAACACTTTTCCAGTGTTGCTACTAATCATTCCTCCACAGTAACATGCCCGAAACAAAACAAGAACATCTTCATGGTAACCTCCATGGAATTTAAAAGGTAACTTGCCTGGGACAAAGAAAACAACCAAGAACATCTCCTAGAAGAGATCAATTTCATCTTGTAAATAAGTGCATCATTAGTACTAAACAGTGAGCATTTATATAATGATCATCGCACCATCAATATTCAAGTGTTACTAAACATTTGATAGCAATAGTACTCAACAATAATAGACCTCTAAACGATGTTATCCTAGTTACAACATTTACTTAGGATGCAGCAATATAAAATATCAAACCCGATATACAAATCTGGAGTCTTGTTGTTGTTGTCCCATTTGATTTCGAGTTGTCATATATTGTAGGAGACATCACCGCGACTACGTCCAACTCTTGGGCTTACTCTGAGTGCACTAGATCTAAGATCCCTTTGGATCTATTGTCGCTGCTTGGACAAATGTCCTTTTTCCAAGTGTACATCTCCTACAAACACCTTCATGATTTAAAAAATACACAAGTATACCTCTGAAATTTGTAGCACCATCCAGCTTGTTTGAGATAGTACATCATCTCAACAAGAAGAAGTCAGAAATCTGAATCTGAATGTCAGGAAAAATGTCAATAAGCATGAAAACCCTAAAATTTCAATTTTGATGGATTGTCAATCTAAGAAGTTTAGTAGGTGCACTATGGAAAGGCGAGTTGGTCTATGCTAAAATTATTCCCAGCTCGACCCAATAATTTGCTCAACGAGCTTTACATAATGTTAATACCACTGTCGTGGGGAGTTTTAGGTGAAAATTCAACTTTCACCAAGTTGCAATCTAAGACCACCGGGAGGTGAACTAGGCTAGGGCGAGTTGATCTGTGACAAAATTAATCTCGACGTCCTCCAATAAGTTGTTCAACGAACTTGACAAGTTCATATCTGTGCAGCGGCAAACAGAAATTATGCAGTGGCAATATTTCAACAAAGCTCTGAAACCATGTTGATTTTTCGGATTCTCGGATCTTGATAGTTATTGCCTTATGATTTCAAAATAAGATTCACTTGCATATCACAGTTGTCATAGAATAACTACACACTAAAAATCGCAATTATAACAATGCAGCCGAAATAACAAGATCTAGAAATATTAACCATGCACAGTAGACACAAGAACACAACACACGAACACAAGATTTTATCTTGAGAAACTCAACCTTAGGAGAAAACCCAACAACCTTTCTTATAGAATAATTCAGTCCAAGATATTACCAGTACATCACCATCACCAAATCAAAATACCATACAAAGAAGATCCTCCCCAAGGCTAGCGTCTTCAAGAGCTAACGTCTCACTTGAATAGTCAAGATAACACCAAGTAAGAGCTTCCCCAAGTCTAGCACCTTCCCCAAGTGTGGCACACTCACCAAGATAACTAGAAACCCATAAATAGTGAAATACCACAACTGCAGTTGACAACTTCCTTGTGTGCATTACAAAAGGAGAGTTGTCTTTGTCTGTCCAAATGAAACGATCCAGCCTATATATATACTAATCCAGGCACATGTCTTTTTGGGGCCAACTTCTCATTCAGGGTCTTCAAATTTACTTTATTATTTTCCGTCTTTTACTAGTGGGGTTGACTTCTCTTCCTGGGTCTTCAATTTCTTCTCGGGGCGTCTTTCATGGTCAGATGGGTCTTCTTGTACTTCCTTGTGGAGAATGATTCCCTGAACTTGCAAAACTTCAACACTTTTGCAAAGAGGTGTTGGAGCACCTACAGTTTCATCCATAGTGTCAAAAGGAACAGGTTGAATGTAGGTCGAGCAGGGAGCTTGGTTTATGTTCATTACAACTTGCGAGTGTTGTCCCATTACTGTGAGGAGGCACAGATAAATATAAACTTGAGGCGTTATGACAACAATCTGGAGGAGGATAATTTGGAGGATGGAGTATTTCTCTTAGAGCAATGGGAGAGTATTATTTTGGATGATGATGATGATCATGTTGAGATGCCACCCCCATCCACTATCGTGGTCCCCATGTCTAGGATTCTAGCTACAGCACTAGGGCCATCTACATCTACTTCTACACTACCACCATGTGGAGGCCCACACAATAGTCGTGGTGGTGGAAGGAGGATGGGATAGTTGTTTGACGATTCTTCTTTTTCATTACTTTATATGTCATAGTCTATCGATGATAGATTCATAGTATTTAGCAACTAGCTCAGTTTAAACTTTAAATTTTATTGTTTTGGACATTTCGATCTTCATACTTCAATGTATATGGCCTATTTTGTAAACATAACTATTTGGTCATGACTCATGTTATTGTTGACAGTTGTTGTATATCTGATTTCATTTCATAAGTTTATGGTCTACTTTCTATTATATCAATATGGCTTAAAAATTTGTATGTTGGTTTGTAAGTTTGTAATTGCTAGAATCTAGATGGTTGATGCTAAAATCATTAATCATTGATGTACTATGGATGTCATTTCTATCTATATTGATGTACAAATATGCATGTTTTCGTATATTTTGTAGCTAATTTGTCTTTCTACATGTTTTTTTGAATATAAACACAATATATATATATATATATATAGCAGACACTTCGCTTTCGAGGATTTTTTGAAAAATGACGATTCCCATGCTCCCACTTCGTCCAACATTGGTCCATTGTAATGTCTCCCCTCTTGATTGTTCGGACTTGTTATTAGGCATTCCCTACCAACATCAACGCCAAGCCTTGTATGATGATTTTGGTCAMAATGCTTATAATCTCTTCAAGGAAAGTAAGATCTATGAACTTAAGTCTATTGCCATTTCCCGACAACATGTTATCTCTAGGAATGGTGATGTCTGTCAGGTCAACTTACATAAACTTTATTCTTTATGCATCATCTACCTAGTGAAACTTGATAGTGATACACAGTCCCCTCACTCTAATATGCTACAATTGCTTGGTGAGTTTGTTAATGTTTTTACTCACTCTATGTAATGTCCCCACTTTGGGACATCATTGTATTACAGAGTATTATGATGACCAGAGTGGCCAAATGGAGGTTGTAGCGAGTACAGGGGCTATTGAGAGGTATTTTGGGGTCTGACTTGCATCGCTCATCTTATTTCATCATTATGATCCATTCCACATAGCTTGGCTTTGGTTCTGTTACATTCCGACAATTTCCGTGATTTTGAGTTATTTTGGGCTATATGTTAATTAAATTCACTAAGGAGGTCATATTGGGCATAATACTTGGAGGAACCTCTTAGCGTAATAGTTCATTGGAATCGAGAGGAATAACACTACAAGATAGGATGATGAGAAGTGACTTTCAGTTGCCAGGCAAGCCACAAGGAGGGATAAACTACTTTTTAGAGGTAAAATGGTTAATTAATTAATTAAAGTGATATAATTAATTAATAATTAAATAAAGTAAAATTCACTTGGAAAGACAAGGTGAGCAGGGAGGATAAAGAGAGATAGGGGCCTCTATTCTCTCATTATGTTGTTTATCATTTTGATATCTGGCTTCTTGCTAGTGAGCTCGTGCACTTGGGGGGTTTTGACTTAATAAACCCTAGAGATCAGCTCAGTGGTGAAAGATCCCACCCAACTTGGTCCAAGCTTGGTCACGGAGGTGAAAGATTCCTCCCTCACCATTCTACATCATATCCATTCTGTTATAGAGGGTTTCTACATCAGTCACAGGCTCAGAGGGAGCTAGGGCGCAACTTCAGGGGGTCTCCAGCAGGAGGGCGCACCACCTTGAGGAGATTAGCATGATCCAGGCAGAGGAGAAGGATTATGAGGAAAAGGACTTATGGGTATTCTTTGTAGGGCCTAGGGCGCCTTTCCTGGCCCTTTTCGGAGGAAGTTTCTCTGTCGTATTATTTATTGGAGCTCAACACGGGTTCACAGAGAGGAGGGTGCACCACAGATTGAGGATCTTGTCTTTGGAGGGTCATTTCTTCATTGTTCAGCCCGAGACTTTTCCATGGGTTTTCCCTTGACCCGATATATAGTGCCATGTATTTTGAGAGCATCTGGAGGTCTCTATGATAGAGGTTGAATTATTGGTCTTCTACAGCCAGGAGGGCGCATTGCAGATAGGGGATTCAGTCATCTAGGGGGTCAGATCTCCATCATTCAACCTGAGACTTTGCCATGGGGTTTCCTTTGGCCCGATCTATAGTTTGGCACCTTTCTCAGGGGATTTGGCAGCTTATTACTTGGAGGCCGAATTCTTGGTTTGCTTCAGCCAATGAGGGGCGCATTATACTAGGAAGATCTTTGTATTTCAGTTGGGTTATGAGTTGGTTCATTTGGGTTTTTGATCTATAGCTTGGAGAGGCTTTTGGATTCCTGTATATTCTTCTATCTTGTCTTTTGGAGGCCACACACTATACAATCTTATATGTATTCCAAATCTGCCACATTTTGTATGAGGACCGCCATTGTTATGAATAAAATCATATCTGAGGTATTTTTGGTTATTCCTTGTGTTGTGGATCTTGCATTTGTTGAGGTATGTTCCATTTATATATCTATTTTGATTATTGCTGCAAACACACATAAAACCCATCAGTATAAGCCCTAGTGCAACTTAAAAGTTCAAATCAACAAAGTGTTTGACGAAATGCCACAACTAGAAAACATTTAAAAATCACATGAAAAACGCAACGTTCTTGGCATCTTGGCTTGGGAACATTATAGTGGTATCAGAGCGTTGATCCTCCCAGCTAGTGGGGATTAGTGCATGCAAAAATACAGTAGATATGGATATGTTGGACTTTGCTAGAGAGATTGTATTCTGTGAAAGGGAATATTACGCCCTTAGTGAAGGATTTAGGGCTCAATTAACACTCCAACAGTTTGTATCTATAAAAAATCCTAGGTGGAGCAAAGATGAGGTTACACATTGGGTCAACATAGCAGAGGAAAACAGAGCTAGAGAAGCTAGATGGAGGGAAGCACAGATTAACCCTACACCCATTAGTAGCAGGCAACGTTGTTACAGTTGCAAGGTGCCTTGGGAACTAGATCATAAATGTAGGGGTAAAGGTAAGAGACATATTATTGAGGTGCACTATGACAGTGAGGATGAGGAGAAGCATGGGGATGCAACCATAGATTCATATTTGGAGCAGTTTGATGACACTAGTGACTCTTGCACACTTGTGGAGGCTAGTGACTCTTGCACACTTAGGGAGGATAGTGACCCTTGCATATTGGAAGGACGGTGGGATGGACAGGATGATAGCACATGTGCTTCAGCAGTCATATCACATAGTGTTGATGACCTTATACTTCAGCAGAGTGGTGACACTAGTGGGGATTCACACATGTTAGCACCTGGACCTGATGAGCTTCCTATGATGATCGTGACACATTTGTCATCCTTTCAGACACCCATGATAGCCACGACACATGAGGATATCAGTGTCATTTCAGATATGATGGAGGAGCCTTATGTGAGGGATGCACACCAGGGACATATGGATCCACAAACCCAGGAGGAGAGACACGACGTGCAGACAGTGGACCTTACACATACATATCAGTATGAGGAGAGTAAGTCACTTCTTTTGGAGACTCCATTGTTTGATCAGGTTGCGGAGACTGACAGTTTGACAGGACATTTACTTCCAGGACCAGTCAACAGTGATGTGGATGCACTCCTTATTGGTCGGGATATCCATAGCACATGTTTGGACACATCTGTATGGGATCCAGGTGCAGATGATAGTAGCAGGGTGAGTGCACAGGAGGATACAGCTTCTCATACAAGATACAGTATGATTCAGAGGGAGCTAACAGTTGGTAATGATGTGCAGTCGCATACAGGAGGACCCAGTAACCCAGTGGACAGGGGGCAGTTCAGTGCCTTATCTTTTGCAGAGAGTGTTGTTGGGGATTCCAGGGTTGACACTAGCAGTGAGGGGCATGAGGTATCACCTCAGCATCACTGTGATCAGGAGTCACACTACTTGGAAGGACAGTTGAGAGTCAGTGAGGACATGATCATGGCAGCCACTAGGCGCATTGATGACACACATGCATTGGTGGTCGATTTTTGTTGGAGGGCATCGATGGCACATGATAGTTCAATTGGGGGATTTGCCATGGATGACCTTCATACTCTCAGGGAGAGAATGTTTTTTATGAGGACCGACTACCAGCAGTTGTTGATGGACAGGGATTACCTATTGGAGATTGGCGGGATGTATCACAGGGCCCAGAGGGAGCAGGAGGTGGAGGTGGACAAACTCACTCATGAGTTGGAGAGCACACGAGGATTCTTGAAAGGCACACAGGTAGCCCTTTAAGAATCAGAGTCCAGATCAGAGGAGCTTCTTGAGGAGATTCGACAGAGATCCACTACATCTATCTTAGTAGAGAGTCAGATATATCCTTCAGTCACATTGCTAGAGGATGTTGGTGGTTTAGCAGAGGAGCACCAGTTGATGGAGGAGCATGAGGAGTACCCAAGATCATTGATGAGTATGGAATTATGATCCAGAGGCGCAGGAGCTACCCTCCACGAGGATCTTTGAGACAATCGAGCACTCACATACACATGGGGACTCCAGAACCAGGGGCAGTTATGAGGACACTTCCATTTGTGTCCCAAGAGTGGCTAACCTTCATGTAGAGGTTGACCCAGTAGTACACCTAGGACCCATGATGCTTTCAGAGTATACAGGAAATTACATGAGTATGCAGGAGCATACATTGGTGAGTGATAGTACACAGAGACATGCAGAGGTGTACAATGGGATTCGGAGGGACGTATTGGATTGTAGGGAGGAGACACACCTAGTGGAGCATGGAGATGCCTCTCCTTTGTAGTAGCACATATCTCTAAGAGATCACCTTCACAGTGTCAACAGTTGCATGAGAGATGAGGGATGGAGAGTGGTTAACCAGTAGTTGGGGGAGTTATCTCCGGTTGTATCTGATGATTGGGGTTTGGTGATGACTACAGGCGAGTATTTATCATGGGTACCAGTGAATGAGCTTTTGGTTGAATCCTTGGGATTGACCAAAGCATATGATACTTTCCATTCCTACAGTCAGCTATAGATGTTTTTGTTAGCTTTTCCCGACACTTTCATCATTGACAGCAGCATGAGGGGAGATAGGCAGTGGCAGAGGACATGGAGAGTTGTTAGGCCGAGACCACCTAACAGGAGTGCTTTTACGGCATACAACAGGATAAGGGTGGATCATCATAGGAAGACAGTTGAGACTTTGTGCGTGATGGTGAGCATCTTAGGCCATGGGATAGCAGACATCTCAGAGGGCGACACACATACAGATTCTCATGGGGATGAGCACGGAGGGCTTCCGACAATGGTCAGTATGACACAGGCGCAGTTAGTGGGGATTGGAAGTGATAAACTTCCAAGTTTTCCATGGGATCCAAGAGTCCATTTTGTTAGTAGGTTGTTTCACCTTATGATGACCTGGGTTGTGCCAGAGAGCCACATACTTCACTTTGGGTTGGTTTTGAGTGGGCTTGCAGGGGCTTGTCCTATGGAGCGAGACAGTTTCTCCCTTTTGATCCTCATGATCAAGCATGGAGATGGTTGGGCAGATACTACTTCCACAGAGGTTCTTTTACCGATGCAGCTTCTGGACAGCAGGTCCAATTTCCATAGGTATTCCAGCTTGAGGATCCAAGAGTGGGGGATCCAGTATGCATATGGGGAGCAGACAGTCATGATCAGAGTAGTGCAGCGCCAGCGTGGTGATCTTTGGCAAAGACTAGCATGGGACCCCGGGATTGGAGGACTGATCATCTCATTGACTAATGGAGGCGAGTAGACCCTTGCAGGAGAAAGTTATTTTCACTTTCCATTGAGCTTCAGTGTTGAGGAGAGCACGTCACTTGAGGGTGATTCATGGAGGTCTTGCAGTACCTCGCTATGGCAGCAACATGTGCAGTTGATGGAGACCGTGTTGGTCTTGGTATGGACTTGGAGGATGGACTCATTCCAGGATGAGGCCATGTGTCATGTACAGGAGACTCATGGTGTTGTTATGTTTCAGGATTTTGCTTCACAAGGTATTACAGTTCACGTCCTGACATGGGACCCAAGGGATGGAGTGCATGATAGTTTATCTTTGGATGGAGCCTATTGTGTGTCCCACAAGTGGACATGGGACCCCGGTATTTTATTTGGAAGGACTCAGCTATTTCCTAAGGACAAGCAATATTATAGCAGGGAGGACTGTAATGTCTCCACTTTGGGACATCATTGTATTACAGAGTGTTATGATGACCAAAGTGGCCAGATGGAGGTTGTAGCGAGTACAGGGGCTATTGAGGGGTATTTTGGGGTCTGGCTTGCATCACTCATCTTATTTCATCATTATGATCCATTCCGCACAACTTGGCTTTGGTTTCGTTGCATTCCGACGATTTCCATGATTTTGAGTTATTTTGGACTATATGTTAATTAAATTCACTAAGGAGGTCATATTGGGCATAATACTTGGAGGAACCTCTTAGTGTAATAGCTCAAAGGAATCGGGGGGAATAGCACTATAGGATAGGATGATGAGAAGTGACTTTTAGTGGCCAGAGAAGCCACAAGGAGGGATAAACTACTTTTTAGAGGTAAAATGGTTAATTAATTAATTAAAGTGATTTAATTAATTAATTAATAATTAAATAAAGTAAAAGTCACTT
>SNQJ01S0004279.1:378515-392635 GCA_010110895.2 Picea sitchensis
GAAGTGACTTTTAGTGGCCAGAGAAGCCACAAGGAGGGATAAACTACTTTTTAGAGGTAAAATGGTTAATTAATTAATTAAAGTGATTTAATTAATTAATTAATAATTAAATAAAGTAAAAGTCACTTGGAGAGACAAGGTGATCATGGAGAATAAAAGAGAGATAGGAGCCTCTATTATCTCATTATGTTGTTTATCATTTTGATATTTGGCTTCTTACTAGTGAGCCCATGCACTTGGGGGGTTTTGAGGGTTTTGACTTAACAAACCCTAGAGATCAGCTCAGTGGTGAAAGATCCCACCCAACTTGGTCCAAGCTTGGTCACGAAGGTGAAAGATTCCTCCCTCACCATTCTACATCAGATCCATTCTGTTACAGAGGGTTTCTACATCAGTCACAGGCTCAGAGGGAGCTAGGGCACAGCTTTAGGGGGTCTCCAGTAGGAGGGGCGGACCACCTTGAGGAGATTAGCACGATCTAGGCAGAGGAGAAGGATTATGAGGAAAAGGACTTCTGGGTATTCTTTGTAGGGTCTAAGGCGCCTTTCCTAACCCTTTCCGGAGGAGGTTTCTCTGTTGTATTATTTATTGGAGCTCGGCACAGGTTTAGAGAGAGGAAGGTGCACCACAGATTGAGGATCTTGTCTTTGGAAGGTCAGTTCTTCATTGTTCAGCCCGAGACTTTTCCAAGGATTTTCCCTTGACCCGATCTACAGTTCCATGTATTTTGAGAGCATCTGGAGGTCTCTAGGATACAGGCCGAATTATTGGTTTTCTACAGGCAGGAGGGTGCATTGCAGATAGGGGATTCAGTCATCTAGGGGGTCAGATCTCCATCATTCATCCTGATACTCTGCCAGCGGGTTTCCTTTGGCCCGATCTACAGTTTGGCACCTTTCTCAGGGGATTTGGCAGCATATTACTTGGAGGTCGAATTATTGGTTTGCTTCAGCGAGTGAGGGGCACATTATACTAGGAAGATCTTCGTATTTCAGTTGGGTTATGAGTTGGTTCATCTGGGTTTTTGATCTATAGCTTGGAGAGGCTTTTGGAATCCTGGATATTCTTCTATCTTGTTTTTTGGAGGCCAGACACTATATTATCTTATATGTATTCCAGATCTGCCCCATTTTGTATGAGGACCACCATTGTTATGAATAAAATCAGATCTGAGGTATTTTTGGTTATTCCTTGTGTTGTGGATCTTGCATCTTGTTGAGGTATGTTCCATTGCTATATTTATTTTGATTATTGTTGCAAACACGCATAAAACCCATCAGTATAAGCCCTAGCGCAACTTAAAAGACCAAATCAACAAAGTGTTTGACGAAATGCCACAACCAGAAAACATTTAAAAATCACATGAAAAACGCAATGTTCTTGGCATCTTGGCTTGGGAACATTACACTCTATGAGGTTGCCTCCTACACGTAGTATTGAGCACTCTATTGACTTAATTTCAGGTTAACAAAACTTTGGCCAAAAAATAATTTCTTCCTTTTGACCTACAACTTATGATTATCATTAAGATATATGACTACAAAACATCCAAGGTGTGGTTGAAAGATATCATTTAGAACTCTTTCAAATATAATATGGGCGTTAGTGAGACCAAAGTCATCACTAGCCATTTAAACCAATGTTGTATATCTCATCTCGGGAAAGTATCAACGAGGGTCTGGAATGTAACTTATCGGTGACATCGACGGAAAATATGGGAATATCTCGGAAAATGTCGCAAGACCTCAAAAAATACAAAAACACTCATTGTTTTCAATTTTTTAAACATGTAAAGCTACAACAACATCAAATAAACACATTGCTACATAAATATGAAAATACAACTAATAGATAAGATGCATAAGATGTCAAGTGGTCAAATATCATTACTAAACTAAAAGTTATGAAACATGCTCCTGATAAGATGATACAAAATCACATCAAATGATCAAAATAAATGTATCTCGTGAGATGAATCATCATGAGGCATCTAGATACTAAATAGTACATAATAAAATTAAAATGATAGATCATAGGAATCCAAATCATTGATTCCCTCTAGGTTGTGTCGCTCTACCCCTTTTACGAGTAATGGGCACCACTTTTCCTATGGAAGCAGTAGGTGGTCATGGAGGTACTCGGGATGAGCTTGGAGTGGAAGCTCCAGTTGCTCCAGATGCTCCATCTAAGGTGGTAAGTGATGGGGACGAGGTGGAATTCAAAGTGTGTTGCCTCCTCCCAATCCCAACAAACCCAAGTCCAACTCCAAGTATGGCTCTTTGTGGAGGTGGTGGCGGCATTGGTTGCACCGAAAGATCAATCTCCTCCTCAACCTCTGTATCCACTGGAAGTGGAACATCATCTTCCTCCTCATCATCATCATCCTCCTCCTCCTCCTCCTCCTCCTCCATTGTCGCCTCCTCCCCCAAATCATTTGCATGCTCCTCCTGCAACCACTCGAGTGCCTCCTCCATCTTAGGCTCCTAAATCTCCACCCTCCACTGACCAGTGGTGTCAATGGCATCCAATGAAATGGCCTCTATATTAGGTTATTTGTCAAGTTGTTTCACCCACAGCCTTATATTGTAGTAAACATATACCAAGTCATTAAGGCGTTGGGTACCTAATTTGTATGACCATTGAGAGCCATAGTTAGCGATGGTAAATACTAAATTGTAGTAAATTAAAATTAAAAAAAAACATAAACAATTTAAATTTTGATTGTTGCATTTTTTAACATTTCTAACCTGTTATGCTTCTTGGAGTGTATATTTTCAAAGACACTCCAATTGCGCTCACATCCTAAAGAACTGCAAGTTTGACTAAGCACTTGAACGACAAGTTTCTACAACTCTAGGAGCTTTCCACCATAGTGTTTCCACCAGACATCTACAATGACTAAAATGAAAGGAAGACAACAAATTATATTTTGGATTTCCGTCAAGTAATAAATGTCATATAATATATAGAGAGGAATAAACAAAATTCGAAATTGAAGCTTACCTGGCATCCTTGTGGTCCAATCTTAGACAGCCATATCATAGTCCAACATCTCAGATGCCATCCTATATATCTCATTCTGCTTAGAAATCTCTGAGCGTTCAACTGGAGTCGGCACCATCCTTTGAACACACTAGAGGAAACCATCAATGACCTCACCATCAAAATTAAATCCACAAGCATAAGCGAATGCAAGGTTGAGGTAGAGCCTTGTTGCATGAATGGGACAATAGAGTGTTATTCCATCGCTCATCAATCACACTCCATATCTGAGCTCTCTTGGTGAGTACTTCCTCCCCCTTGTCCTCATAGTACCAGTAGATAGCTTCCTTAGCCCTATCCATGGCCTCATACAAGTGGCCCATTGTGGGCTTTTCACCATAACCAATCGAAGAACCTTTACCAAAGGTTCACTAATGGTACATACCTCGCCTACTCCACTCCAGAATCTTTGGTCATGTCCCACAAGTTGGGATATGGCTTGCCCATCTTGTTTGGTGCTGTAGACACAAGCAATCCCACTCATCAGAAAGAAACATTCTCTATAACTCCAACATACTCTTGAGGAGCAATTGAAGAGAAATGAAGTTAGTGGCAAAATGTGTGATCGCGGAACTCACCAACTCTCTGCTCCCTGTGAACCATCTCATGAGTGAAAGAACAAATGTGTGATTATATATATATATATATTGACACACTCCGAGTTGAATCAATGATTTCCTTGATCCAAGGAAGTTTGCCCATGTCCTCTAGCATCAAATCAATGCAATGGGTTGCACAAGGACTACAGTACATGGATGGATACCTCTTCATAAGCATCCTCCCAACAACAACATAATTAGTAGCATTGTCTATGATGACTTGGACAACATATTGCGGGCCTATCTCTCAGATAAATCCATCCAACTCACATAATAATTGTGCATCTTTTGTATATGCACTTGCATCAACACTTTTGATAAACATTGTCCCCTTGGGACAATTAACCAAGAAGTTTAGAATTGACCTGCCCTTCCCATCAGTCCACCCATCTGACATCACGGTGCATCTAGTGGTCTTCCATGTTTCCCAGAGCTGAGCTAATCTTTCTATGCAATCAACCTTTTCCCCTTGAAGGAGACGTCCTCTCAAATACTGATAGGAAGGGCCCTTATACCCCAGGCCAACAATTGCGGCAGCTTCAAACATGGAATGGTAGAAGGGGTTATTAGCAATGTTAAAAGGTATATCACTCCAAAAAAAACATTTGGCCACAAGTTTGTCGGCCTCCTCTTGTCTTTTAATCAATGACCGAATAGAAGGTTTCCCCCCAGATGTTGACCTCGACACAAAGAAAGGTGAGGTTGATGAGCGCACTGCAGAAGTTGAGGGCCTTGTGGCTGAGTGGGATTGTGGTACTGGTCCCACCTCAGAGGCACTTGTTCCGGGGTTTCTATTTGCAAGTTCAAGTTGTTTTTTGCGAGTCTTGATCGCATCCATGTTCAAGTTCTTTTTTGCGAGCCTCGGTCACATCCCTCTTATTAGCCATATCAATGAGTGATTGGTTTTCAACATGCATAATTTCCAGGGTACTCTTTGGACAAATGTCCACATCAAACCCAATGATTTTGGCAAGGTGGTATTTCAAGTGGCTAATTCCTCCATTAATTCTTTTGCTGCAAAGATTGCATATCAATATTTGTTTATTGGGAAGTTCTACTGGTTCACCATACACCCACATTGGATTCAATGCCTTCGACATTTTGTTTAGGTGAAAATATTAAACCTATGGCACAAAAAAAAACCAAAATAAACACATGATATTGCAAAGCTTAAATCTTCTATTCAAAAAGAAGAAGAGGCACATTGCAAACCCTAGGGTAACTCTAGATAAACAAAGTTCAAACAAATGAAAGAAAAACGTTTTGGATCATACCTGGAAATCTTGATGGTTTGAATGATTGAATGATGAATCCCCACTCCACGATCTCTCTGTTAATGGCAACAAGATCCTTGGCTTTCTCCTCCTTGGATAGATGCACAATGACTTCCCTCGCACCCCTCTAACTCTCTCACACCTTAGAAATGAAATAATGAATGAAAAAAAGTGACCCATGGCCTTAAAACCCCCTTCACGCACACGTTTCCACGTTTTTTATTCAGCAGGCCAATATATTCTGTCGACTCGCGATATTTTGAGAATATATCGCAATACATTGAATGTGTCACAACACATTCAATGTATCGGATATATCGCGATATATTCCATCGATTATATCTTTTTCCCCTTTATCTCAGCGATAAATCTGATATATACGATATATTGGCGATATATACAACACAATTTTAAACAACCCAAATTTAGTTTAAAATGTGGTTTTCCAAGTGTATAAAAGCAATGCGAACCTGATGATACCCAGCAGTCAAGTCCGATTTGGTGAAAAATTGGGCACCTTGAAGGTGCTCCAGCAAATCATCAATCTCGGGTAAGGGATAGTGGTTCTTGACAGTGACTTTATTGAGATCCCTATAATCGGTGACCAAGTGCCATTCTTGGTGTTCCTTACGGATAATGAATGCGGGGGAACCACATGAAAACGAGCTAGGATTGATGTTGCTTGTTGATTGAAGTTGCAGTTTGAATAGCCTTTATATTCGCTTTAATAGCTTAATTGCATTGTTCCCAACATATTCTCTAACAAAACACTGCATCCATTCATTGGGCTTCCGATTTACTGAAGAAATTCTAGCCTTGATCAGGCTAATTATTTTATTTATTCATCGATAGAGATTATGTTTCGCAGTGAAAGCTTCAGTTGTTTCCTTGATTAAGAAATCCATGCTTGAGTTGAGAATGAGCTTTGTGGTCGAGACAGTACAATTCTTCACAGACGATTCTGTAAATATCTGTCCACGTGTTGAAACCACTGAAAAAATGTGGAACTTTAACATACAATTTCAATTATCTCTGGGCGATTTTATATTACTGTTTTTATGAACAGCACTGATCATCCCAGTTTATCAGCTGTAATAGCTGATCAATCACATGACAAAACAAAGTTTACCAAAGAGATTGGAAGGGAAAGATTAGAACTATAATCCATGTGATATACAGCACAACTCTGATGGCTTAAAATAATTCAATGCAATGCCGGGCAAGGGTAGAAAGAGCCAAATTTCATGCATCTCCATCTTCGAGGAGAAAGTTTTCTATTAGAGCCAGAGTTATATGAACACTGAACACAAATTCACTTTACCTTATGCTGGAAAAAAGAAAATAAGAGAAGAAAATCAATTATCTTAACCTAACATGATTTGTTTTTTTGACCTTATCTACTTTAAGTCTCTTGAATGTGCCATTTGAATGGAAACATATATTTTCCGAACTTTCTGCCTCTTACAAGAGCTCACAGAAACTTGAATATATGAACAAATCTATTAACTATATCATACTCAAAAACTTCAAACTAGCATAGATCAATCTTATCCCCAGAGCTATTAAGCACCAAGAGGGATCAAAAGACTCCATGTACAAACCTCTCAAAACCTGAAAAATTTGGGGTTAAGATGGATCTATGCTAGTTATTTTATTTTTTATTTTTAATGACAATGCTGTTTTCCTTCTCTTTTTGACATTAGAGGTCAGACATCACTATTTTACCATTTTATTTTATACATGTGACACATCTCTTCCACCGCAGGAAGTAAAGTGCACTCTGAGCTTGACAAAAATAGGTGTCCTGAAATATGATTAAATAATAGCCCTGAAAATTCAAGTTAAACGTAAACAATAAATATGGCAATGAAAGGTTAAACATAAACAATAAATAAGGCAACAAAAGGCATTATTTGCCAGAAAGGACATCTCTGTGCATGTGTAAGCAAGAGGCACTCTTACATCTCGCTGCCCTGATCTTTCTTCATATCTCTAGAGAGACAGAGATTTGTCATTTTATTTTCATCATTTAGAAGGACAACGCTATTCTACGTAGAATCAGAATCATTCCGGCATTAGGTTACCAAGAACAAATGATATTTGTAAAATCAATCATCGTCTCATTATGTATGCACAACTTCTGGCAATTTCAGAAAGCTCAAGAAGGAAAAATTCAATTAAGAATCACTAGGTACATACAAAAAGAAGACTGGTAGAGAATGTCAAGGAATACGGACTAAAACTGTTAACGAGCTGTATAAGATACACGGACTTTCTCAAATCCCAGATTCTACATGTTGCTGGAGCACATAGTCATCAGGAGTATAATAATCCGCTATTAGTCGGTACATGTATGAAGGGTTATGTCCTCCACTGCAAAACAAGAGTAGGAGATTGAGCAATATATCATGAAACCCTGACTCTGAAACTAAATCCAAAATCTTACTGATTTTAGATTATAAAGAGAAAATGACATGAAAGAAACCATTTTATTCTATTTCTAATGCCATAAACAAAACACATTTAAGATTGCATGTTAAATGAATTCATACACCCATCATTTCCATAGAGAAAATCTGACACTCACGTATCAGTAATGAAAAGGCTAACAAGCTGTGGGGGAACATAGTCAAATGCTGGATTGACAACATGCAGTCTTGTACCCCCGGTTCCACCATCAATACAGTCAGAGAAGTCTCCAAAATCCAACAATTCTGATGGCGATTTAAGGTCATTCAACAAAACTTCCGGGTTGTGTGGATACAGAGGGCAGAGCTGCAAAAGAAAGGGGAATGGCTTTAATGTTATACATAAAATGAATTTCGATGCATAATTAATCTAACTGCCAATTGATCCTTTGCAGATTCAATAACGGAATTAAAGACACAAAAATTAGGATACCAGTATGCTAGGCTTAAATGCCAGTCTCATCTTTTAACAATAATTTAAATAAGACTGTATATTGTATATTGAAGGTAACAGGCATAGTTTTGTAACTTGTTAAATAGAAAATTTAAAGAATTCTTAGCTGTACCAAGAGCTATATACTTCAACAACCTAAACAGAAATTAATTACTTTGAAGTTTCAATGCAAGAATTGAAGGTTAAAACTGGCTTTCATTTGAAGGAAAAATTTAATTTCAGAACTTCAACAAAGTTAAACAAGACTGACATCTGGTATCCTTAGTGTATTCATAATAAGGAACTAATCAAACCATTCAAAAGATTCGATATCTACATTTCCTAAGTTTTGAATTATATGATGGTTTCTAAACTTTGATATATATTTTTATATATATAAGAGAAACAACCAGAGATTAATATGATTTACTTTATTTGTATCAAAATGGCCGCATAACTCTGGTTCAGGAACACTCTTTGTAGCAACATGTCTGTGCTTTGGAAAGCCAGACCTGTAAAGTGTAAAATGAATTGTGTCTAATGAAACATTTATCAAGCCCGAGATGATGTCAGATCAATATGCACTTACACTGTACCCTGAAAGTCAATTAGGTATCAAAGTGTTTTTCCTGAATGTCACAAAGCTATAATCAGCAGAATACACACTCATTGCAATTGATGCAATTGACAGCTAGTTGTGTTATTTAATTCTAATAACCAATGAAACTTTGGAGTTATGAACTTTGAACCACACTCAGTCACCCCAGGGAGTATAAAAAGAAAGAAATAGGAGGAAACAATATGAGCATCCATTGTCCACTAGTACAATATCTCAAGGGAGTGCCTATGGCCCTCCCCATGCTAAGTACAACAAAACATAAACAGTATAACAAATATACACTGTACTTCCAACTAGGAGATGCCATCAAGTTGAATACAGCTGTGACAAGTTCCAGCCTTTTCATCTCCCAAAACTTACCTTAGAATGTCATGCAGAAAAGCATCCATGGTTATCGCAGTCTCCAATGCAATCAGGAGTGGAAGCCGAGTATTCTCTCAGGACAAAGAGGTTCTATATTTTGGTATGTCACTCTCTAGGTTGATAAATATTTTTTTCTTGTCTATCCAACTCTTTTGTACATAGCAGAAATCAAAGGAGCAAAATAGCAAATAAAAAATATACTTTAAAATCATGCATTAACTCTATCGACACATTTTTTGGAAGTTTTTTAATACACTATTTTGGTAAGCCAGAGTTGGGGTTTTATTGAAAAGAAGCTACCCTTCCTCACCCTCTTTTTCAGGCTCTAGAGGTTTATATCAATGTTTTGGGGTACCCTTTTAGTTCAAGAATACATTTGTCCAATACTTCCTACGTCTTGACATTTTACTAAAAAGAATAATGTCTACATATAGAATCTTATAGACTTATCCCTTAGTAATGTGGGTAACCCCAATAATTCCAAATTGCTTAGACCCCTTCCTTCTTATATCTAAACTTTATCTTTGATAAGGCCCTTTCATTTTCAATCACAACCCAATTTATTCCTTTTCCTAAATTCCTGCATTTTCTACTCCTTTTTGGAGTCCAAATTGGTCTTGTTAAGCAAGGTGCTTCTGAAATATATCTTTATTTCTGTAGCTGAAAAAGCTTTTCAGTGAAGAATGGGAGGGAACACTTGCTAACTCTTACTGTGTTTTCTAGCTTATTTGCTCCCTCTCTAATCTCTTAACCAAGTTTCCATGTGAGTTTTCCATCGCATGGAATTTTTTGGTGAGAGATGATATTTACTTTCCAGAAAAAAGCCCATTTCTCCAAGTTCTTAGTGAGAATGCATTGCTATTTGCCAACAGTGGCAGAGAAGGTTATCACGGCTAAGAAAATGGGCCACTTCTACTTACAATATGAGGTTCTACAATATGTTATGATGTACCCTTTTACCTCAGGAATACAACATTCATCAGAATCCTATGTATTGCTAAAAAGTGATCAGTCCCTTCATAATATGGCCAACTCTAACAATTCCAAAATATTACTGATACCCCTTGCTTCATACATTTGGTTTTACCTTTGGTCAAAGCTTACCCATTCCGGATCAAAGCACAATTGCCTTCATTCCTAACCTTCTGTTTTTTGGTACTCCTTTCCGGAACCCAACTTAGTCTTCTTTGGACCAAATGCTCTCTGATTAATATGTTTGATACTTTAAGGAGAACTTTAGGAAGACTGTCATCTTCTGTTATTGACTTTCTACTATCTAACTTGACACATACATGTCTTGGTTTTCCTTCTTTCAATTGGCCTAATCATATTGCAGTTTAGATCACTGTCTCAAGTTTCAAGTGTCTTAAGTGTGAATTTTCCAGACTAGATGATTGCTGCCCTAATGTTCTCTTATTAAAAAACTCAAAACAGATTTATTTAACAGCTGAAAATTAATTTTCTGAACATTCCATCAATAACACAATAGCTGAAAAAACGAACAGCCGAAGAATAAAACACATACACGGATTTCTCCTTCGAATCAGCTTTTCATTCCTTTGATCAAAGCTTTCAATATGACTTCTGCAGCCTGCTTAAAAACAGCAGCTGTACAATCATTAATCACCTAGATCTGAGGCTGGACAGCCTGTGCATACGAAAATGAAAGCTACAGCAGTGGTCTGGCATGTATGGCCTGCTGATCTCTTTAGCAGATCTACTCATTTTCTTCCTGATGCACTCTTCCTTCCTTCAACCCTCTTGCTCTCTTCCCATGTGTATGAGATCTCTCCTATCTTGTCATATTTATGCTTTGAGAGAGGATAACTACTCTCTTCAATCCTAGCTGCCACCTATCTCGATTGATGTACAGCTAAGATTAAATCCTAATCTAAGTCACTAATGTTCTAGAACATTTCATTTAGATTCCTAAGACTAGTTGACTTCAAAACAATAAACTTTCACTTTTTCTAAATGAAATTACAAGATAGAATTAGTGATCACCTTTCCACGGTGGTCACCAAAGAAATGTCTCAAACCACTTCCTGCACGTTCACACTGAACTTGTGCAAGAAGTTCCTGCTCGAGCTATATTTCTCAACATTAAGATGGTAGGAAGGTGATAGTAATTGTGTTCAATGTGCCATCTTCTAAAATCCTTTCACCTAGGACAATAAGGGCTCTAGAGACTTGATTTTTCTCTAGCTGAATAAGTTTTTTGATATCCTCTTTGATGGATAAAAGGGAGCCCTTGCATTTTCTAGTTTTGGTGCTGCCATCTCTAACCTCTTAACCAATTCCCCATGTGGGTTTTCTATTCTTTAGACTTTTTAGGTTAGACTAAATAATGAATTTACAAAGAAGTCCATTTTCTTGGGGTTCTTACTTCTTAGTGACTGGGCTTTGTTATTTTCCAATGGTGGTGGAGAGGCCTTTTAGTCCCTCTGTTAGCTTTTCCTCCAATGATGCTCGGATTAGGAGGTTTACAACTTTTAGCCATGTAAAAATACTGAGTGATCAAGAATACTGGACAAAGGATCAAGCTTTTGGTATGGGCCTCGAGTATCAAAAGTTAAAACTCACTACTCACATTCCCCTTGCACTTCTACATCAACACAGGTTTGTCGCTTGTTGCACATTTCTTTGACCCTGCCACACATGTTCATACAGTTATAAATTGTTGAGTTTTGTACCTTGGGAGGTGTTCCCCATGTGCTTATTACCTCCTTAGCACATGAGGGAAGGACATTACACTTTGTACCTTGTACTTTTGTCTAATTTCACTTTGACTTTGGTTAAAGTGAAATTTAGTCACTTTTGGTCTAAAAGTGATTATTAATTCAAAGGGGTGAATTAGAGACATAAGTTGACTTAGGAAACTTCACCCAAAGTGGGTTTGTGATTTAGATATTCATGGGGAGATCTTAACCATCGATTATATGGGAGATGAGATGATCTCCACCCTTGATTTCTAGGTTTCCTTTTGGTGGACTAAGAGGGGCGCAAAAGGTGAAGGAGGGGCGCATTCTTCACTTGGTTTTTTGCTTGTTGAGAGAGGAGCTCTTGGAGGATGGAGATGAGGTCAATTGCATGAGGATGCTTGAGGGAGGTCGCTTGCTTTCATTGTTGGAGGCTTGGAGCTACTTGCCTTGTTTATTTACTGGAGCTATTCTACTTTTGAGAGGGGCGCATTAGCTGTGGAGGCTGATTCATTCCTGGTAGGATATCTAGCCATCAGATTGCAGTGAGGTCAGTTGAAGAGGGTGGCCATCTACTGGAGCTTCATTCCTGTGGAGGGGTTTTCAGATCTGAGCTCACAGTTGGCAGTTGGAGCAGATTCAGTGGTTCTGGCAGTTTGCATGAGGGACGCACCATTCTGGGGCGCATTTGTTGATGTAGGGATTGTATTTCAACTCAGCTGGAGTTTCTATTGTATCAGGTTCTTTCATATATTGTGTTTACTGTAACCCTTCTTCTTCTTTCCTCATATATACACACATCTCTCAAACTGGTTTTCCCCGGGGGGGTTTTATCCAGGGTCATGTTGACCAAAAATACATGTGTCTACAAATGCATGATTTAGTTTCTTAGATCTGTTCATATTCAGCAGTAAACAATGTGTTAGGTGTGTTATGTTTATTTGAGTTGCATGTACTAATTTTCTGTGACAAAAACGACATGCTAGAGGACCCAAATTGAGAACATAACCATAACAAATCAGCTTGAAAGTTTTAGACTGTTGGCTGTTATAAAACAGCAACCTATACTTCAGAAGACAGTGAAACTTATAGCCTCTTTGTGGTCAAAGACAGACCCATAAGGCAAGTTGATAGGACCTGGAATTTTCACATGGTATCAGAGCTTCAGTGGCTGAAATATTGAGCAATTGGGACAGCATTTTGTTGGCTGTCATATACATCTTCTTGGCAGATTTTTGTGGACAGCCATTGACTCATTCAGTGGTTGTTAGAGGGCAGAATTTTTCAGAGGGTTGTTGAGCAGTTTTGACACTTGTCTTCAGTCTCTTTTCACACCTACGCAGTAAGAGTGAGGCTGAATTGACTTGACCTCTTTTCACACCTATCTTGTTAGGAGTGAAGTCAAATTACACTTGTCTCTTTTCACACCTGTGTTGACAGGAGTGAGACAGTGTCTTCCTTGGCAGAGTGAGCATCAGTTGAGCATTGCAGTTTGGCAGACATGTCAGCATCTCAAATGCGAGTTGAGGACAGGCTAGCAGGGACTAGCAATTGGTCGCCTTGGAAGGCCAAGATGGTCTTCGTCTTAGAGGACCTCGAGCTATAGGATATAGTCGAGATAGTTGTTCCCCCCATTCCTGTCACTGCTCCCGTCTTGGTGGCAGAGTTCAGGAAAAGGAACAACAAGGCAAAGAGGACCATATGTGACGCAATTCGTGACCATATCATACCCCATTTGACGGGGAAGGCTAATGCATACGAGATGTGGGCATCTCTATGCAAGTTGTATGAGAGCCCCAATGAGAACCAAAAGATGGTTCTTCATGACCGACTCAGGGGCATTCGCATGCTCAAGGATGAGTCGGTAACTTCATTCCTTGGTCGTTACCCTCAGATCAGAGACAAGCTTGCAACCGTCGGAGAGGTTGTGAACCCTAACTCTTTGGTGAGGCAAGCTATGAATAGCTTCACCAAACCGTGGGGTCCTTTTGTACGGGGCATAGTTGCACGGGAGGTCATGCCTACATGGGAGAGAATGTGGGACGACTTCATCCAGGAGGAGATTCGGTTAGCAGTCGAGGCTTCTGGACAGCAGCAGCAGCAGATTGGTCAGGGTGAGGAGGATCTTGCTCTTTGGACAAAGGGCAAGAAGAAGGTCGGTCGTGGGGGTCGGCAGGGTCCCAAGTTTGGGGCCCAACCACAGGGGAGTGGAGGAGGAGAGAGCAGCAGTGGTCAGGGCAGTGGTCAGAGGAGAGATATGAGCAAAGTGAAGTGCTTTGTTTGTAAGAAGTTTGGGCACTATGTTGAACAGTGCCCGAACAGGGAGAAGAAGAAGGGTGGTACCGCAGCTACAGCAGAGGAGATTGACTTTCAGACACAGTTTCAGAGAGAGTGTGCTTTCCTCACATGTTGCACTTTAGTTGAGACGGCACCCAGTATCTGGTATATAGAAAGCGGGGCTTCGAGCCATATGACTGGACTTCGAGAGCACTTTTCTGATCTCAAAGTCAGCGAGATCAGGATGGAGATTGCTCTTGGAGATGACAGAGCTTTCACAGTTGCAGGGGTTGGCACAGTTGCTTTTCGGAGAGATGGCTTGCCACCCATATCATTCACGGACGTT
>SNQJ01S0004279.1:415257-443260 GCA_010110895.2 Picea sitchensis
AACATCCATTTGGCTACTCTGGTCATCATAACTCTCTGCACTGTGATGATGTCCCAAAGTGGGGACATTACATTGCATTCATTGTTTGAGTTTGACTTGGAGTGATAAGGTTGACA
Organism: Picea sitchensis; assembly: GCA_010110895.2. Taxonomy (NCBI): domain Eukaryota; kingdom Viridiplantae; phylum Streptophyta; class Pinopsida; order Pinales; family Pinaceae; genus Picea; species Picea sitchensis. The sequence goes on from SNQJ01S0004279.1 coordinate 415,374, forward strand.
GGGTTCACTTTGCTTGCATGCTTGACTTTAAAATGAGCTTTTTGGGGGAGAGATCCCTCTTAAGGTTCAATGAGAGGTGAGCAAAATAACAATAATATATAGAGAGGAGGGAGGAGGAAGAAGGTCTAGTTCTTGATCCGTTTTGATGCAAATTCAAATGATTTTGCCCATTTGGCATAAACTGGTCCATTGTATTTGGATGATCATCCTAACGACCAACCTCTTCTTTTGCCTTTCCCACCTAATCTTAGGCCACAACTTAGCATGCAAGAGATTAATCCTATTGTCCCATTAGCTATTCGTGATGCAAATCTTGCATGGGACTTTGGCCAGTGACTACCTATTCTTAACAATGATAGGGAGGGGCCTGTAGATCCTCCCAACACTGATGGTTGGGAGAGACCTATTGAGCCTTTCGATTCAATTGCCCAATGGAAGCCTACTCCCTATACTGTGATTCCTAAAGCTGCACTTGCACATGAAGAACTGAAAAGTGTTGATGTGGATCCACCCTTGCCTCCTCAAGGACCCCCAAAGGCCATTGTTGTAAATATGTTGCCACTGCTACTTCTACCATTACTTCCCCAACCAAAATCCATGTGGAAGACTAGTCGATTCTTGCCCGCATTCTCATGATGCTCTACCTTTTAAGTGAAGATATGGATTGAGATTTCATTTGAAGATTTATACCCAGAGGTGACCACTCACCTATGGCCTACCCCTTGGAGTGCCCGACCTTCTTCCTCTTCTTGCTCAGGACCTACATCAACACGGTCTTATGCTTAGTTTGGTTTGGTTGTTATAGTTGGTTTTGGTTTGCATTAATAGTGTTGTTATTTTGGTCATGATGAAGCATATTATTTTGTAAAATGGAACACCGACGACTATTTCTTGGATGATGTGGATAGACTTGGTTCATTTTGGGCATATGGGACATATTTGTATATTTATAACAACATATTTATTCCTGCATAAACCAATTTCGCTTGATATGGTTTGTAGGCATTTGATGGCAATGGGATGTTCATGTTGTTTGAGTTATGTGGCAGTGATGTACGGTTTGGTTATGACGGTAAATATGGCGTTATTTTATTGCATAATAAACAGTATCATTCATTAGTGCCTAATAAACAACCACAGATACACAGTACACCAAAATTCACGTGGAAACCCAAATGGGAGAAAACCACAGAATGTTTTCTTATATATCAAAGATTACATTCATAGGAAGCACCAACTTCCAAATTTTCCAACTGGAAGGAGGCTCCAACCTGAAGGAAGTAAAAACTCCCAGAATTCTCCAATTACAACTGGAAGGAGGCTCCAACCCCCTAGTTTACAGGCTCCAACCTAAAGGAAGCTCCAACTCCCTGTATTCTATGGCTCCAACCAGAAGGAGACTACGACCCCCTAATTTACAAGCTCCAACCTAAAGGAAGCTCCAACTCCCTAAGTTCTTCGGCACCAACCGGAAGGAGGATACAACCCCCTTTCCTTGCCCTATCCTTCCGCCCTGAAATATAAGTGTAGACTCAACATGTCACTACCACTGTCTCATCAACCTGTCATCCAACCTGTCACTGTCACTATCACAGATACAACCTGTCACTGTCACTATTACTAATACAAAAACATGTCACTGTCACTGTCATTGATATACCATCACCAACCTGAGTGTCTCAACCTGTACCTTACCATGCATCAATCATGTACCAAACCTGTACCATACCATACATCAACCATGTACCAAAACTTGTACCATACCATGCATCAACCATGTACCACAACATGTACTATACCATGTACCAACATCACCAAGATATGCATCCAAGATATACCTCAAACCATGTGCCTCAAGTATGTGCCAACATCCATAAACCATGTACCATGAGATATCAATGATGTGTCTCAACCAAGTACCATAAGATGTGCCTCAAGCATGCGATAACATCACCATAACATATACCAAACTAGATACCAAGATAGTCACGATATTCTTCTAACAATGTATCATATCATCACAAAGGTGTACCATATCATGTACCATCATCATCAAGACATGCCTCAAGCTCAAACTTGTATCATAAACATAACCCTCAATAACACGTGTAAAGCATACATTTGATCCTGTAGCAGACCTGATACACAAGATTACAAACCTATAGCTCATCCTCAACTTCAACAACAAGAGAATAGCATCTTCATCAAACTTTACCTCGATCTCACGGGACTAGTTTTGGATTAGTCACAAACCCTAGCTTTCAACAAGCATAAATCCATACCTGTAATGAATAAAGGTCTGAAATTTTAACCATAGATACTTTGAGATCTTTCTTCCATCTCCTCAAAATTTCAGGGTCTGAAACTTCTCAGAACAGAAGTTATAGCGAAAATGGCAAACCTTCCTGGATTTTAGCCTATTCTAGAGAGCGAACTTGTACAGCATGCCACGCACTCAATATTTGATATTTGATTCTGAAACTCGCACAAGATACTAAAGACGGTTATCTTTCCACTGAAATTGGTTTTCACAGAATTTGGATCATCTATGAAGAAGTTATGATTATTTACTCGGAACACCTGTTTGAGACTAGTTTCGGGACTAGTCAAAAACCCGATCTTCCACAAAGTGTGTCTCCAAAAGTACAATGACCCAAAAGCTGAAATTTATACCATAGGTACCTTGATATGTCTTATCAACAGCCTCCAATTTTTGCTATCTGAATCATTCTAGAAAAAATTATAACGAAAATGGTAAGATGACCTTTAGATAACATACCTTACAACACGTCATCACAAGACTTCATCCTCCCTTGGAATTTCGCCCTTATTCACTTCATATTCACTTGAGTTGATGATACAAATGAACTACTAGATGTCTTATTTACACTAGATATGGCACCCTCTTTTTAGGGCCGACTTGACCCAAATAAAATTCAATTTAATTTTTAATGATTATTCCATTGAGGCCAACTTTACCAACAACATCCTTAATATTTATTGCAATGGGGCCTACTTGTAACTTCTTGTTTGCAACAATTTTTCTTCTTTTAATTAATTTGGAGCCTACTTGCCACTTCTTGTTACAACTGTTTAGGGATTTTTAACCCTACTTTGGGGCTTCCTTCTTCAAGAGGGCATATCTCCTCAATTGTGAGGAACCACATGGTGTACCACCTACCGTTGGAAATGGCATGACGAGGACTATCTGTCTATGAGGGTTGTGCACGCGTTTACAATGTCCTTCACACTCTTTTTCTTCAAAGAACTTTGGGCTTCATGACCACACCTCTGGGGCTTCTCAACCACTTAGCCATTTTTCCAGGGCTTCTTCTAGGGTTGACTAAGGTTGACATCAATGCTTCTAGAGTTCATCTAGAGTTGACATCAATGACAACTAACTTTCCAAAAATCTCCCCCTTTGGCATTGATGGAAACAATCATACTCCCCTTCTGACCAATGCTCTCGATTTGTCTCTCCTCATGTTTGTCTCTCCCCCTTTGACATCAATGGAAAAGGGTATCTCCCCTTAGGGTTGCTCCCCCTGTCTTCATGCTTCTGTTCTTTCTGTTTTGATCTTTCTCTTTCTCCCCCTTTGATAAAAGGGTAACTCCCCCTGTAGATATACCTTCTCTGAACAATCTCTCTTTCTCTTCATGTGCTCCCCCTATCTTCATGTTTTTGATCTTTTCTCTTTTTCTTTTGTTCTTTCTCTTCCCCTTTGGCATAAGGGTAACTGCTTCTGATGATTTCTCTCCCCCTGTCTTCTTTTGCAAGATGTTGTGTAGATTAATGTGGGGCTTCTTGTACCTTCTTTATTTCCTCTCTTCCAATACTTCTTGTCCATTAGTGCTTCCTCTTGTAATTCACTGACATATACAAAAAGCATTCAAAGTTATTTGACTTCAGATCTTCATAGCTTTTCATGTTCACTGCTTAGAATCTTCTATACAATCATGAACCTCTGTCTGAAAAGTGTGCCATTGATATTCTTCATAACTGTCAGTTGATCCCTGCATTGGAATGTGTTTTGAAAGCTGCTCCTCAACCAATCAAACTATCACAAAATATTCTATACTTTTGTCATCAAACCACTATGAAACTGCCTTCCCAAAATCTACAAACACTTCAGACTGCTCGAAAGATAGTTCTTTGATCTGTAGAGTTGTTGCTTAGACTCCCCCTCTTCAATATTCATATTTACTGGGAGTCTCCAAGTCGAATGGCTCAGAAAAATATTCGTTCTGATGCGAAGTAATCTTCCTCTTCGTCTGTGGATTCATCATTTTCTTGAGTTCTGACATCTTCCTTTTTACCATCTTCCTGAATTCTGACATCTTTTTCATCTTCTTCCTGGGTTCTGATATTTTCCTCTTCATCATCTTCCTAGATTCTAACATCTTCCTCTTTGCATGTAGATTCATCATGATCTTGTGTTGTTGTAAATCCTATGAGTACAATATCAGGGATGTGTTTTTCATTCACCTGCTCTTCTTGTTCTTCATTTCTTCTCCAAACTTTCTTGTACCTAACATCAGTGTTTTCCTTCATGGGAAGCTCTATCACGCTTCTACAATTTCGAGCTATGTGACCATAATTGTGGCATTTGTAACATTCAATATTGGAGAGAGCCACATAATCATCCTTTGCTTGAATATTTCTTTTGTATGTTCTGCAATCTACAGCTTTATGTCCAAAGTTAGTACATGTAAAACAATGACCCAAAAAGAAATGTTGATACCTGGGAGTGAATGATCTTCTTTGTGGTGTAGTCCTTCTGAATTCATACCTTGGTTGATCACGATCTTCTCTTTGGTTGTTTCTTTCACAATGATTAAAGCTTCTTTGTTGCCTAAATGTAGAGGGTCTTTTGTATTCATTCCTCTTTGACTCTTGTTGATCATGATTCCTTCCTTTGAGAAGGTCTGCATAACTCTTTTGTTTTGTTTCTTTCATCATGTAGCTTGAACCTTCCTCAAAATAAACTTGCTTGTATCCTAGTCCAGACTTGTCACTGCATGGCCTTTGATTGTTTAGAATGTCTTCTAGCACTTGGGAGCTTTTCAAATTCTTGTTGAGCTTGTTGACTTCAACTCTTAATGACACGACTTATTTTTCAAGATTCTCACACTCTTTTTCTTTATTTATCATCTGGATCTACATTACTTCTTCCATTATCTTTCCTTCTTCAAGTTGGGTTTTCAAGCAGATTATTTCTTCTTTGAATTATTTTTTTTTCTTCCTTTCTTTCTTCAGCTCAGTTAAAATGTTGATTAGTTATGCCTCAAGATCCACTTCACCTTCTTCTTCGTCACTTCCAGTAGTTCTTTTCTGAAATTCCCTAGCCATAAATAGTGCTTTTTCTAAATCATTGTTGCTTTCATCATCCTCATCAGATGAAGAACTTTCTCTTTTGAGTAGAAGCTTTTCTTGAAGAATTCTTTTTGGTTTCTTTCTTGTTTCCCTTTTTATATTTATTTTCTTTCTTGGGAGCTTCTTCTTCTTCTTCTTCATCACTATCTGAATTCTTAGCATAAGGACATTTAGTAGCAAAATGACCAATTCCACCACAATTAAAACATTTTAATGGAAGCATACATTTGTACTTGTCTGTTCCTTTCTTCAACTTCCTTACAAAGTTTGTCATTTCTTCATCTTCATCTGACTCATCGTTGCAGCTGCAATTTGGCTTTAACTTGTGTTTTTTCTTCTTCTTTGTTTTCTTGGATGCTTTGAAAGTTGCTTCCTTCTTGATGGGTTCTCTTGTTCTATTCTCATTTCATAAGTTGTAAATATTCCATGTAGCTCATCCATGCTTTGCATATCAAGATCTGTTTTTTCTTCTAGAGTTGATATCTTAGGATCAAATCTCATTGGAAGAGATCTTAGTACCTTTTGAACAATCATAGATTCTTTAACTTCTTCTCTGAATCCTTTAATAGCATTCATGGTTTTATCAACTCATAAAAAATAAGATGCAATGTCTTCATCTTCCTTTATTTTCAACTGTTCAAATTGACCTTCGTAAGTCTGAAGCTTGGTCACCTTGACTTTCCATCTCCTTCGTAAACATTATGAAGTTTGTCCCAAATCTCCTTTGCAGAATCGCAATGCATAACCTTGACATATACTGAATCAACCAGACCATTCAAGATAGCATTTTTAGCCCTCGAATTGTTTTGACTGAGTTTCTTTCCATCATTCTCTGTTGTGGGAGTGGCAAGCTCTTTGTATCCGTCTAATTGCCTTGTTTACCTAGCCTAATATCTTCAAAATTTGTCCAATGCATTTTGTTTGGTCTGAGACATGATGTTTTCGCACCAATTATGTTTGTCGGTTTTAACTTCATTCATGATGTGATGTTTGCATTCATTGTTTGAGTTTGGCTTGGAGTGATAAGGTTGACAAGGTTCACTTTGCTTGCATGCTTGACTTTAAGATGTACTTTTTGGGGGAGAGATCCCTCTCAAGGCTCAATGAGAGGTGAGAAAAATAACAATAATATCTAGAGAGGACGGAGAAGGAAGAAGGTCTGGTTCTTGATCCATTTTGATGCAGATTCAAATGATTTTTTCCATTTGGCATAAACCGGTCCATTGTATTTGGATGATCATCCTAACAACCAACCTCTTCTTTTGCCTTTCCCACCTAATCTTAGGCCACAACTTATCAGGCAAGAGATTAATCCTATTGTCCCATTAGCTATTCGTGATGCAAATCTTGCATGGGATTTTGGCCAGTGACTGCCTATTGTTAACAATGATAGACAGGGACCTGTAGATCCTCCCAACACTAATGGTTGGGAGAGACATGTTCAACCTTTCCATTCAATTTCCCAATGGAAACCTACTCCCTATATTGTGATTCCTAAAGTTGCACTTGCACATGAAGAACTGAAAATTGTTGATGTGGATCCACCCTTGCCTCCTCAAGGACCCCCAAAGGCCATTGTTGTAAAATTTGTTGCCACTGCTACTTCTACCATTACTTCCCCAACCAAAAGCCATGTGGAAGATTAGTCGATTCTTGCCCTCATTCTCATGTTGCTCTACCTTTTTAAGTGAAGATGAGGATTGAGATTTCATTTGATGATTTATACCCAGAGGTGACCACTCACCTATGGCCTACCCCTAGGAGTGCCCGACCTTCTTCCTCTTCTTGCTCAGAACCTGCATCAACACTGTCTTGTGCTTAGTTTGGTTTGGTTGCTATAGTTGGTTTTGGTTTGTGTTAATAGTGTTATTATTTTGGTCATGATGAAGCATATTATTTTGTAAAATGGAACACCGACAACTATTTTTTGGATGATGTGGATAGACTTGCCTCATTTTGGGCATATGGGACACATTTGTATATTTATAACAACATATTTATTCCTGCATAAACCGATTTTGCTTGATATGGTTTGTAGGCATTTGATGGCAATGGGATGTTCATGTTGTTTGAGTTATATGTGGCAGTGGTGTACAGTTTGGTTATGACGGTAAACATGGCGTTATTTTAATGTTTCGTTGTTTATGTCATTTCCCTTCTATATAACTCATGTTTATAAAGGAGGCAGTCATAAGAAGAAAACAGTAGGGATAAGAGTTTTGCCTAGGAAGTTATAAGGTGATGCTAGTTCCAAGAGTTCACTATCCATAGTAGCTTTGGTATTTTAAGTTGTGTTTGGTGGTGGGATCCCCTCATTTGAGTTTTCCCTTAAGTCAAGAACCTTGAATAAATGTTATAAGAAATGCCTATTTTGGCCACATCCTAGCTCCCGAAAGGCCTAGAAACACAGAAACTATGATGAAACACCATGGAAACATCATTGTCCATACCATACGACGCTTCCTGATTTGGAAACACTGTTCAGTACGACCAGCGACATTTCAACGAGTTGAGGCCATGTTTCAGAATTTTTTTGCCTATTTGCAGGCCCACCCAAGCACCCATGAGGGGTGTGAGATCCATTGGAAAATATCACCCCTTTGTGCCAATGACCATTTAAGACCAAACAAAGATAGGGGATTGAGCTTCTATCATGTATGAGGATATGGGATTGACTTTAGTCAAGACGACCAAGCCATGGGATTTTGCATCATGTAATCATCTATGACAGTTAACATAGACATGGATTTCCTTCTAAAATGTCATTTATGTGTATCATTCTTATTTTATTGCAAGATAATGTGGGTGGCAGTTTGCAAAACTCTATGAAAATTGATGGGGTGGCAATTTGCAAAATGTAATAACCCCTCTATATTGCTGATGTGTTTTTGGTGTTTACTTGGTTCAGAACTTTCATCAAACAGTTCACTACCGTGCCTCAGTACCCCTGAAATAACCCTTTTTTCTCACTGTTGTTGTGTTTTAGTTTATTGTTGGCTTACGACTTTTGTCAAACACTTTCACAACCTGCTCTGTTACCACTGTAAGATCCCCCTTTTTTACTGCTGATAGGTTTTGATGCTCACTGCTGATATATTTGATGTTTATTTAGCTCAGGAATTTTATCAAACAGTTGGACAGCATGCTCAGATACCCCGGTAAAGTCCCTTCCTTATTGCTGTTATGAATTTTGTTCTGTTGTTATATTATGGGTGGTTTTCTGGTACAGGACTTTCGTCAAACACGTTGGCAGCAAACCCAAATCCAATGTAAAATACCCCTGGTTGTTGTTATGATGTTGGTTTGGTTTCTTCGTATGTTTGTGATGTATACATAGATTTTTGTGTGCCAAATAGAACTTAGGTTGCAAGCAATATATATATAACAGCAAGAAAATTAAATGGACAATAAAACAACTGTTATAACAGCAATAACATGGCAATTCTGCTCTTATTTATTATTAACCCAATTCTGCAACACTTACAACAGCAAATGAGTCACAGCTCAGGTTTGAGAACACTTGCAGTTGTTGGCACAAACTGTAGGAGAATAGGAGATGAAGATGGCATTGCAATGGCTGCTGAAACGGCCCTCCAAACCCTCACTAACACCACTGCACTGCTGTAATATTCCTCTTGGATGCAGGTCTGAACCAAATCGTCCCACACAAGTAGAACTTGGCCCCCTCCACAAGCAGATTCAACCTGCACCTTGAAATCTCTGCCTCTACCAATGAAGATTCGGCTGCTGCTGTGGGAACTCGGCCTCCCACTCAGAGACCTCATCCTCCTTTTAAGAGAAATCATCCCTCACACAATATTCACTCTCTCCCACAAAAAAAATCGGCTGTCGAAGGAGTAACACGGCCTCTACAAGAGAAAATGGCGACCCCAACAGAGAATACAGCCTCCTCTAAAACCTTATGACCTCCAGAAGTATAACTCGGTCTGCACAAGAAGAAATATGGCTTCTACAAACCCAATCTGCTGCAAAAGATGAATCTTTCCCCTCAACAATGAATGCAAGTGGAAAATCTAAATGATCTTCTCCACTAATTAGCTAAGGTGGGAGCTTTCACCACCGAAATCAATTTTCCACAAGGGTTTTGCTGCAAAACCCTCACAAGCCACAAGAGCTCTCTCCAAATTGATTTTAGAAAATATGATCATGCATAATGAGAGGATGAGCTTTCTCCTTTATACCCCATTTACCTTTTTTCCCCTTGAGTACTTTTTAATTTATCTTTAGTATTTCCTCTGAAATCACTTTATTAATTTATTAAACCTTTTTACTCCAAAAAGCGAATTATTTCATTTTAAAACATTCTCGGGCACTGAAAGTCACTTTTCATCACCCCAGCATTTAGAGCTCCTCATCCCAGTTCCAACGAGCTATTACACCGAGGTACCCCTCTGAAATAATTTATTAAAATGACAATCTTAGTGAAATCCATTAAATAATGCTCAATATTACTCCCAAATTAGGGGAATGGTCGAAATGCAACGGAATCGAAATCTAACTCCACGGGAATGATCTTGATAATGAAAGATGATAAAAGGACCTATGAAAGTATCATGTAGTTCCTCTAAACCCCCTGAGATCACTGGTAACATCAAATTACCCCTCTGATCAGGCTAACACAAACCCATAAGGTCATCTCCAACTGCAGAGCAAAGGAACCAAAAAATGGGGACATTACACAAAATTCTACTTCTTGTATCATTAGTAGCATGTATAGTCACCATGCACCCATGCAGTGTACTGCCAACCCCCAAACAGTAATATGCAAGTATGGGTTGTTCCAATTTGAGGAAGATGTGGATGACGATCAGGGTACAGCCATACTCACCGAGCATATGCCATGAGGCAACCATGTCCACTGTAGGGACGGATTTTGGTGGTGACGAGCACTTTCCTTGATAAGAGAGTGTTGAGATTTGGGTACTGTGGAAAGTGGTCCCCATGTGCTTATGAGTCCTTAAGCACAAAGGGGAGAAGACAATACCCTTGTACTTTACTTTATGATTCTAGAACCTACTTTGACTTAGGAGTTTTAAGTCCAAAGTGAAACATCATAAGACTCCATAAGTGACAATCAATTCCCTGGCTGTGGGTGAATTAATGGGCATAAAGCAACTAAGGAAAGTGGATTCATAGTGAGATTTTTGGAGTTGATCTCACCCATTGATTAGACTTGGCTAGGTCTAATCTAGGCCATTGATCCTTTTAGGAGTTGGCATGAGGAGGCTAAAAAGAGAGGGTAAAGGCATTTTGGAGACTCATTCTTCACGAGTTGATTTTTGGAGAAGAGAAAGAAATTGCGATTTCTTTATCCTTCATTTGCTCATAAGGAGAGGAGGACTTATCAAATCAGGATGGTCATAGGAGAGGAAAACTGGTAAACATTTACTGGAGAAGACATTTAGTTTAGCGGCTCAATTTTATTTAAAAGTGATCATTTAACGCTAGGAGGCACATGTTGAAGGGCCCTTAACTTCACACAGTAGCAGTCACCTTGGAGGATTAGAGCTTTGTTTTAGTGGAGAGGTAGCACAGGATAGGACATTCACGTGGAGGGATTTCTTCATTTGGGTTATTGATGAGCTAGGGTGCTTCATTTCATTGCAGAGGGAAACAAAGGAAGATGGCGCACCACAATTTGGGCACTCTTTCTCTGGTTCTTGTGTGCGAGGCTGGTGAGGAGCTTGCTATGTATCGAGGTTCCATTTGTATTTCATTACTTGTTGTATCTCTTGCTTTGATCATCATTATATAGACATATCCCAATTGTTGTATCTCTTGCTTTGATCATCATTATATAGACATATATCCCAAACTGGTTTTCCCCAGGGGGGTTTTATCCAGGGTCATGTTGACCAAAAATGCATGTGTTAGTCTCTTAGATCTGCTTTATTTCGGCTGTAAAGATCTTTAGGTGTGTTGTACTTATTTTAGTATGCATGTGCTAACTTTTGGTTACTAAAACTACATGCTAGAGCACCTAAAATTGGAAGTACAACCGTAACAAATCGGCAAGAAGTTCTTGGACTGTTGGCTGTCCTAAAACAGCAGCAAACACTTTACATAACAGTTGAAACTTAGAGCCTAACTGTGGTCAAAGACAGACCTAGTAGGCATGCTTGATAGGACTTGAAAATCTATAGTTGTCTCCCTTGAATCTTGCGCATGCTACCATGCCTTTGTCCAAATTCAAAGAACACTTGTCAAAATTTTCAGCAAGGGTGTTATAAATGCTAACGAGCATCTGAGTTCTTTCTCAAATACTTGTAATAACATAGGGTTTAACAATAATGATGTATGCATGCACTTGTTTTTAATTCCTTAGAAGGCCAGGCTTCCAATGAGTTCTTTGATTTGTCTCCTAAAATCTTCTCTACTTGGGTTGAAATTGCTTACTAGTTCAAGTCCACCTTTGGGCAAATCTGAAGTCCCGTTGACTTGGTAAAGAACCACAACAACTTGGGCTTACAAACCAGGTGAGGCTTTACCAAGCGGTACAACCTCATTCAAGAAGTGATTAGGCCCACTAACCAAGCAGTGAGGATGCACTATTACAATACCCTACCTCCTACATGTTGAAACCGCTTAGAGGAAAAGAATGTGACCAATTTAGGATTGGCTTTGCAAACCTATCTAGAGTTAGAAGAACAATCATTATGAACATGTATACCTCTAAAAGACCTAGGGAATAACAACTAATCCAAGACATGACTAACTGCACGATTTCTTTCGAAAGGAGGATAGTTACTGATCTCACTTCAAAATTCTCTATTCAACCTCCACCTAAACCCCCTTCTCATCCTTTCTATCCAAATCATTCTTTTTCTACATACCATACAATACCCTACCTCCTACATGTTGAAACCACTTAGAGGAAAGGTATGTGATCAACTTAGGATTTGCTTTGCAAATCTATTTGGAGTTTGAAGAACAATCCTTATGAATAGGTATGCCTCTAGAAGACCTAGGGAATAAGACTAACATGTCTACACTCATACAACTAATCCAAGACATGACTAACTGCATGATTGTTTTCGAACAAAGGATAGTTACTAATGTCGCTTCAAAATCCTCTGTTTAACCTCCACCTAAAACCCCTTTCTCAACCTTTTTGTCCAAATCATTCATCTTCTCATTTGTGGTGCAATTTTTGTAAGGATAATCATGATATAGATACTCACAAAGTTTTCATGTTGGCAAAAGAATGTTTACATAGCAAGAAACCTATGCACACTATAGCAACCCTTGATTGGGCTAATAATGATGAAGTCTTTACTATTACAACAAGAATTTAGACCTTTCTATTCCGAAGTAAGTCCAATATGCCTCAAAATAGAAAAGCAAACACTATCGTTTAGAGTAAGAATGCAACCAGTTCTTCTAGAACTAGAAATTCTACTACATCTACCCAAAAACAACAAATTAATAATGTTGCTCGACCCTCCAAAATTTCATTTCCAGCATTGAACTATCGAACTTCTCCCCCCTACAACATTGTAAATGAATTGGTGTCTATTAAAGCTAACATGAACAAGTTTGATGCCCTTAGGTCTCTCGAACATCAAGAGAATCTCAACAAAGCCTTGGTTTTCATTTCACACCCAAGAAACAGTTCCCTCCTAGGGTTGTCAAAACAAATGTTGTATCCCTTCAAGAAGAGGAATAGGTAGTAACTACGAGTTTTTTCAAGACTACACACAAAAATCCCCCCTTCTCTGTCCATGAAAATCTTTGATAAATATCACATTGCTACCTTGTAGATGGAGATTCAAGCCCTAATGTCATGTCCAAAGTTATCATGGAACAACTTGGATTGTCTTGTACCAACGATGCTCCTAAAAGTGTGCTTGCTTTTAATATTAAGCAACAATCCAAGTAATGGACATGGATGTGACCACTATTCTATCAATCTAGGGTGTGATTGGAAAAGTTTAACCTGTAGCTATTTGAGCCTTGATGGCACTCATCTGATCATTGCTAAAATTTAAAAAAACATCATTGTTCAAAGGGAAGAGAGAATAATCCCTTACATTAAATGTCTCCTGCAACCTAACTTTAATCATGTTGATATTGATTTTGGCATGTACTTTCTCTTTACTGAAGAAGAGAACATTAACAGTGTGGAACCCATGCCCAATCATGATGATTAGGTATGGCACATGCATTATGATGGTAATTCTTCAAGGGAAGGATGTGGTGTAGACATTCTACTATACTTGTCCTTGGGCAAATTGCACCATTTTGCTTGTTGAATTTGCCTTGTACAAATAACATAGATGAGTTTGAGGCTTTGCTTTTAGGTTTAGACCAAGCTAACAAATTAGGATGTAGACATTTGACTATTTTTTATGATTCTGAATTGATTATCAATTTGGTTAAATGCACATACTCCCCTTCGAAAAGGTTGCTTAAATGTTACGATCAATTAGTTTAAGACGTCATTGAGAATTTCTTGCCTTTTAACTTAACCCACATTTGTAAAAATCTAGATGCAATCATTGATAAGCTCGTGCCCTCTGCTACAAGCCATGATAAGCAAAGGCTAAAAGATCAACCAGATTACTTTGCCCTTATATAGACCTCATTGTTGAATTTTTACCTACAACTCAGCACTGAAATTATAGCCAGAAATTTATCCTTGCTGATATAAATCTGAAAATTAAGCTAATAACCTACAGCTGAATTGTATAACAGAAAAATGGCAGTAGAAGCATACAGAACCAAGCACAAAATCTACACAAGACACCAGATGTAGCCTGAAAATCCCAGTGTGAGGAAAACCAACAAAGGAGGGGCTTTATTGAGCTTCTCGAGCATGTTTTACAGTAGCATTTACACACAGGAAAACTCAGAAAACTATAAAAGCAACTACAGAAATTCTTATAGCACCAATTCTGCCCTGTTCTGGGAGTTGTACAGCCCTCCAAAACTCAGCCTAACAGGCCACTGTACGGCCCAGCTGACTTGGCCACTTATGGGTGTTGTGCGACTACCTTAGTGTGCCCTTTTGGACCTCTGAACAGCCCAGAAATCTCTGTTGTACCAGCTGTTGTATAGTAAGGCCATGTACAGCCTTTTGAACAGCATGTACAGCCCTGAGAAGATGAGTAGTATCCCACTGCCCACTCTCAGCAAATTTTGTCAGCTCCTTGCTGCCCTTGCTCTGCTCAACTAGCCCTCTAGCTCCCCTGAAGTTGGCTGCTTTATTCTGCTCAAACTGCTCAGCAAAACACAGCCACTCTCCTCAGATCCAGCTCCCTCCTTCAACTCACTTGCTCAACTCACAAAAGAGAAATGCATGTACCCTCACACCCTCGGCCCCTTCTTTTATCCTTCAACCAGCCACCTAACAGCCTTGAGATCTATGCCCAACCATGCTCTCAATGGCTCAGATTTGAGGCTGCCTCCTTCGAGCTGGACTCCACACTCCACTAAGTGGTGCACCCCCCTTGGCAAGGTCCCACACAGCACTAAGCAGTGCGCCTCCTTTGTTGGGCCCCACAATCCACTCAAGACTGCATTTTTTGCTTATTAGCCTAAGTCTGATTTAGGCTGAGATAATAAGGTTGATCTGGGCCTTGGTGTGTCCATCAGCTGGCCCGGGACACTTACGCACAGCTGAGACACCTCACGAGCTAAAAACTAACACTCCCTCTTAGCAAGGGAGGTATCTCCACCAAGATCAATCTCTGATCCAATCAAATCTGTTGATGTTGTTGTAGTTGCTCCCTCTGAACAGGANCAACCAGCCACCTAACAGCCTTGAGATCTATGCCCAACCATGCTCTCAATGGCTCAGATTTGAGGCTGCCTCCTTCGAGCTGGACTCCACACTCCACTAAGTGGTGCACCCCCCTTGGCAAGGTCCCACACAGCACTAAGCAGGGCGCCTCCTTTGTTGGGCCCCACAATCCACTCAAGACTGCATTTTTTGCTTATTAGCCTAAGTCTGATTTAGGCTGAGATAATAAGGTTGATCTGGGCCTTGGTGTGTCCATCAGCTGGCCCGGGACACTTACGCACAGCTGAGACACCTCACGAGCTAAAAACTAACACTCCCTCTTAGCAAGGGAGGTATCTCCACCAAAATCAATCTCTGATCCAATCAAATCTGTTGATGTTGTTGTAGTTGCTCCCTCTGAACAGGAAGATCCACCTGCTACTTCTGTTGCACTCTGATCTGATGTGTTGTTTTGCTCATCCATCAGTGTAATGTCATACCAGCTAACAATCCCTGACACTGATCTCTGGTCCAAGCTCCCTTTGGACCCACCTACAGGCTGTCCCGGCAACCTGTACATCATACCTTGCATGATGCCAAGCCTCATTGCTGCATCGAAGGCGGCTCCCTCTGCACATAGGAGTACATGTCCATCCACGAACATCATTGTATACCCTATGTCTACCAGAGCTGATACAGAGAACAAGTTGACCCTCAGCTCTGGTACATACATCACCTCATCCACCTCCAGAGACACTCCTGACTCTAGCTGGAATTTGACGCATCCAATCCCCTTTACTACATGCCTGGTGCGCGCCCCACTCTTCACATGGCAGTCTGAGCCCGTCTCTGAAACACTAAGGAACACCAACCTCATTCACGTCATATGGCGAGATGACCCACTATCCACGAACCATGCCCCATTGTCCTCCAACTCAACCAACCTGGTGCTGCTAAAAAGAGTGGCAACCAGAGAAAATTCATCATCGAATTTCTCTGCAAACACATCCATCTCAGTAGATGTTGTAGTTGTTACCTCCGACTCCTTCTTCTTCTTGTTGGGACACTTGCTAGCATAGTGGCCAATCTTGTGACATGCAAAGCATCTCACTTTGCTCATGTCCCTGGAGCCTCCCACTCCACCGCCCTTCTTAGCATGAAGAGCCACATTCTCTTCCTCTTTACTCTTTGGCTGGCTAGCTTGAGTGGCATCTAGTCTCAGCTCCTCCTGGGTGAAGTCGTCCCATAATCTCTCCCAATCAGGGAGCTTCTCCCGAGCCACAACTCCACGGACAAATACTTCCCACTATTTGGTGAAGCCATTCAAGGCTGTCCTCACCAACTCAGTCTCGTCCACTGCCTCTCCCACAATTCCCAGTTCATCTCGAATCTGAGTGAACTTTGTGAGGTAGGTAACCAACGACTCTCCCTTGGCCATCTTCGTGCTTCTCATCTTTTCTTTGAGCAACATCTTCCTGCTCTGGTTTTCAGACAGGTATATCTTTACTAGGGCCTCCCACATGTCCTTCGTTGTCTTCTTGCCAAACAACTATGGAATGATGTGGTCTTTGACACCATCCACAAGTATCCTCCTGGCCTTGACATCCTTCTTGGTATGGGTTGCTAGTTGTACTAGATCAGCTAGGGCTGCCACTTTGCCTTCAGCAATTTCCAGTGGCCCATTCTCCTCCAACACCAAGCTGATACGCTCCCTCCAAGGACAAAAATTTGAGGCTCCATCCAGCCTGTCCTCAACCCTTAAGCCTGCACTGGCCATTTGAGTCTGCTGCTATGTTTCACCCACACTATCTGGTCTTATGTCCCACTTGCTTATTTACCCTTCTGGTCTGCACAGCAAGTACCTTGGTTGTCCTGTACTCAGAGGCTAAGCTCTAATATCATGTTGAATTTTTACCTACAACTCAGCACTAAAATTATAGCCAGTAATTTACTAAACACAGAAATTTATCATTGATGATATAAATCTGAAAATTAAGCTAATAACCTACAATTGAGTTGTATAACAGAAAAATGACAGCAGAAGCATACAAAACCAAGCACAAAATTTACACAAGACACCAGATGTAACCAGGAAACCCCAGTGTGGGGAAAACCAGCAAAGGAGGGGCTTTGTTGAGCTTCTCAAGCAAGTTTTACAACAGCATTTACACACAGAAAACTCAGAAAACTATAACAACAACTACAGAAATGCTTACAGCACCAATTCTGCCATGTTCTGGGAGTTGTACAACCCTCCAAAACTCGGCCTAACAGGCCACTGTACGGCCCAGCTGACTTGGCCACTTATGGGTGTTGTACGGTTGCCTTAGTGCACCCTTTTGGACCTTTGAACAGCCCAGAAATCTCCGTTGTACCAGCTACTGTATCGTAAGGCCATGTACAGCCTTTTGAACAGCATGTACGGCCCTGAGAAGATGAGTAGTATTCCACTGCCCACTCTCAGCATATTTTGCCAGCTCCTTGCTGCCCTTGCTCTGCTCAACTAGCCCTCTAGCTCCCCTGAAGTTGGCTCCTCTGTTCTGCTCAAACTCCTCAGCAAAACACAGCCACTCTCCTCAGCTCCAGCTCACTTGCTCAACTCACAAATGAGAAATGTGTGTACCCTCACACTCAGCCCCTTCTTTTATCCTTCAACCAGCCACCTAACAGCCTTGAGATGTGTGCCCAACCATGCGCTCAATGGCTCAGATCTGAAGTTTCCTCCTTTGGGCTTGACCCCACACTCCACTAAGTGGTGCACCCCCCTTGGCAAGGTCCCACACAGCACTAAGCAGGGCACCTCCTTTCCTGGGCCCCATAATCCACTCAAGACTGCATTTTTTGTTGATTAGCCTAAGTCTGATTTAGGCTGAGATAATAAAGTTGATCTGGGCCTTGGTGTGTCCATCAGCTGGCCTAGGACACTTAGGCACAGCTGAGACACCTTATGAGCTAAAAACTAACACTCATGTCTCCAACAATGAAAAGTCTTGGATGATGAGCAAGTGGATGGTAATATCATCCGTTTGGAAGATGATAAGTATCCCAAAAGGCTTGATTCCTTTGGAAAATATGTTTTCCCCGGGTGATGTTGGTAGCAAAGATAACTTCGACCAAGAAACTTCTAAGCATAAGGTAAGGGAAACCATACCTATAAATATAGGATCAAAGGAAGAATTGAAATATTGTAAATAGGTGATAACTACTTTGAAAAGAAAAAGAATAATTCCATGCCTCTCTTTTTGGAATTTCGGGATATTTTTGTTTGGTCATATGATGACTTGTTTTTCCATGGAAAACTTTGTGGAAAAACCCAATGGATGCTTCTCCACATTCTTGGATGGCATCCCTAGTAAACCTTGTTGGAGTAGACTAGTGCACCTTAGTGGAGTAGACAGCAGTCTCTTTTTAATTTCAATGCTGAAAACAACTCAGATCTGTATCTTAATCAGAAATAAAAGTATATAGAAGATAGATCTATAACAGACAGTAGCAGCTGAAGAGAAAACTCAGATTACATGTAAGCATAACTCAGATCTAACAATAGTACTTAAGCAAAGACAGATCTGAATATAAGAATAGATCTAACAAGTTTCAGATCTAATTATAAGAATAGATCTAACAAGTTTCAGATCTAATGATTTTGTCAAACATCTTACAGCATATATAACATTAGATCTGCACAAAACAGACTAGTTTAACACAGAATCAAAACCATAAGAGTAAGACACATATCTGGTACCTGCCTTACCTCTGAAAATAGCACAAAACCACAATAGGTATAGATCCTCAGAAGTTAAGTGCCTTTCCAGACAAGGGTTTAGTTCATGGATCAATAATAGATCTTTTATGCCAAAGATTTGAGGGAACTTTCTTGCCACCAAGAAAAGGCTTCAGGAATAAACACAAAAGAATAGGAAAGTTCAAAACTCCCTTAACAAAAACTCCTTACCTAAGAAGACTCTTCAGATCTGAAAAACATCTTTCCTAGTCTGAGTGTAAAACCTTTGTCACAAAATTAGAAAGAGTAGTTTTAGAGCTTTATCAAAATGGTAACTCCTACATGAACTACTCCTAGCTAGGCATAACAGACTAGATAGAGTTACCAGCAATAATTACTCACACACTGAAAACTGCCAACGTAGACAAGGGAAGAAAACAGATCTGAAACACAGCGGCAAGTTAAACCTCATGCCCAGCAGCTGAAATAAGGTCACGGCAGCCAGCAGAGTAGACACTAGCCTGGAGATAAGTCACGGCAGCCAGCAAAGGGATGCGGCACCCAGCAGAGGAGTCAGGCTCAGGAGTGAAGCAGCACCCAGCAGAGGAGTCATGGCAGGCATCAACAGCAAAGAAAATACTCCAAAGAGGCCACTCACACTCAGATCTCAACAGCAGATCAAGAGGACTGAGGCCGCAGACTTAAAGAAACTCCACGCCATCACAAGTAGAATGAATGTAGAATAGGAGTAGAGGGGGTTTCTTAAACAGTAAAAGGTTAGGCAAAGGGTTAATTAAAAATTAATATTAAAGTCACATGTTTAAATTTTAAATTTAAACATGTGATCATATTTAAAATTAACTTAAAGTTTGCGAACTGCACAAGATAAAACCCCAAGCCAACTAAACAAGGGTAAGGAGGGTCGGTAAGGTGGCATTATCATTCCTTCTGGGAAATCACATGGTGAACCTGTATTACTTATCATCATCAGATATGGGACTTATCCTCTTGTGGTTATGTCCTTTTTCAGGGAAGGTCATGTACCATGAAGTACTTGATTAAAATTCAAGTAGCCCTAGGTCTTTTCCTGAGGGTCTTATACACCAAGGTCAGACACCAAGCATCAACCCATGCCCCAAGCATGAACACCCTGGACCCAGTCCAGGGTCCAGGGGCCCTAGACATATCTAGGGTCTTTAATATCTTAGTCCTGTAATTAAGAAACCTAATGCCCTAAGATGGGTACTCGACCTACTTCCAGGCCCTAGACATCTAGGGACTTGACCTCTGTCCTGCATTAAGACACCCATGCCTCAGATGGGCACTCGGACTGTTCAGTGGGCCCTAGACATATCTAGGGCTTCAAATGCTTGGTCCCAGATTAACACACCCATGCCCTCAGATAAAATTCCGGACTAAGTCCAGGGGCCCTAGACATGTCTAGGACTTTAACTACTTGGTCCTGCATCAAGAAACCCTATGCCCTGTGCATGGGGTACTCGGACTATGTGGGCCCTAGACATATCTAGGGGTTTTATCTACTACTTAGTCTCAGACTAAGAACCACAGTCATATACCGGGGGCCCTAAAAAGGGTCTTTCGCCATATCTAGGGGCTTTTATTTGCTTGGTCCCAGACCAAGAAACCCATGCCCCAGGTATGGGTACCCTGGACCCAGTCCAGGGGCCCTAGACAGATCTAGGGACTTCAAATGCTTGGTCCCAGACCAAGAAACCCATGCCCCAGGCATGGGTACCCTGGACTCAGTCCAGGGGCCCTAGACATATCTAGGGTCTTCAAAAGTGCTTGGTCCCAGACCAAGGAACCCATGCCCCAGGCATGGGTTCCCTGGACCCTGTCCAGGGGCCCTAGACATATCTAGGGACTTGGCCATCCTCCAAGAGAATGGCTCTCGCTGCTGCATATAAATTTAACAGAATCATCCTTGACTTCGTCCAAATGATAAAACCCATTCACAGCTTGTTCAAGAAAGACCAAGTTTTTCACTGGTCACTTGACACCAAAACAGCTTTCCAAGAGATAAAGAAAGCTATCTTATGCCCCTGTGGTTCTCTAAACTTGATTTTTCTAAAGTTTTTATCGTTTAAATGAATGCCATCTCAACAATTCTCGTGCAACTTGATGATCAAGGCTTTGAGAAGCCTATTATTGCCCACATGAGCCAAAGCCTTGGTGAAGCCTATTCTATCATTGAGAAGCATGTTTTTTCTTTAGGTAAAGTTGTTGAAAAGTTTTGACACTTTATTCTAGGTAAGCACGTGATTGTCAAAGTCCCTTTGTCCACTGTTGAATTTATGTTATCCCAAACCCAGCGAATCGGAAAGTTAGCCCACTAGTTAGCCAAAATCCAAGAATATAACTTTGAGATCGTAACTTCCAAGACCATTAATGGGTAGGGTCTTAGCTCTCCGTTTGGCCCAAAATGTAGAGTCTATAAATCAATATGATGATGAGGACTCCTTGTTGCCTGCTTTATTTTCTATTGACTTTATATAAGATAAGATTGATGTTGCAAATCACCCTTGTTATCATAACATCATTTATTTATTTTCCATTGACTTAATATAAGATAAGATTGATGTTGCAAATCATGTTTGTTATCATAACATCATTTATTAGTTGCAAACATAGCAGTGCTCTTATCTTGAATTGGAAAAAAAGAGGAGATTAAGGTTTGAAGCAACCAAGTATAATCCATTAACGGGATGCTCCTTCATTGTATAGACCCGGGAGCTTCCCACCAGATGTTAAAGGGCCTTCATGTGGTTGTTAATCAAAATATCCACATAGGCGGACATATGGCAGCCAAAGCCACTAATCATACAATTATGAACATCTGCTTCTACTGGCCTCCATCTTTTAGGATTCTTTTAAGTTCAATAGATCATGTGAAAATTGTCAATGCTCTGCTGGAAGAGAAAATATTTATGCTCTGCCTTTAAACTATGTTGTCCCAACATTTGCCTTTACAAAATGGGGGTTATACTTCATTGGTTTGATTAATCCACCATCTTCGACAGGTCATGTTTTCATTTTGACCACTACTTATTGTTTACTAAGTGCGCAGATGTTGTCCCACTGAAAAATGCTAAGGATAAGTAGGTTATATCTTTCCTAAAAATCAATATCATTTCCAACAGATTATCTCTGGCAATGGCTTGTTCTGCTTTTATTTCAGGTAAGTTGGCAGAATTCTACAGTAAGTTTAATGTTATAAATTCTACTTCTCCAGTTATCCACTTTTCCAGTCTTGGACAAACTCACTTAGTATTTTGTATCACTATTCCTTTGTCACAGTCATATACATGTATTTTGAGGCTGTACTACTGCAGGTTTCTTTCTTTATGCTATTTTCGGCATTCTCTAGGAGCTGCGCTTGCACTCCCACATTGTATCCATACTTGTTGTATTCTTCAGTCCCATTGACCTACTTTTGTGGTCATTTGTTGGACATTAATAAAATTATCTTATCTTATGAGGCTGTACTACTGCAGGTTTCTTTCTTTATGCTATTTTCGACATTCTCTAGGAGTTGCACTTGCACTCCCACATTGTATTCATACTTGTTGTATTCTTCAGTCCCATTGACCTACTTTTGTGGTCATTTGTTGGACATTAATAAAATTATCTTATCTTACCTTATCTTATCTACTTACTACCCACAAGGTAATAGCTAGGTTGAGTCCATAAACAAAACTTTATTGAGTTCATAATAAGAACCATGCGGCACAATCTGTTAGCTTCCTTATGGACAGACTGAACTACCGCAAAAGTAGCACCGAATAAATGCCCTTTTAGCTTGTTTATGGACAGGAGGCTATAATGCACATTGAGCTAAAACTTGCCTCTTTGAGAATCACTGCATTCCAACAATGTTATCAGAACCAGAAACTGGACTAGACCGATCAACCCCAAAAATGTGAAACCGGATCAGACTGGTAAAAAACCGGAAAAAAAAACTGGTTGACTAAAAACTACATAAAATATTCAAATTTTGAAAAAAAGCATATATATTCATGTGCATCCATATGAATCCAAACCATTTATACACAAATATGCAAAGTTTCTCATTTATATAGCAAGCAAGAGTTCATATAACCAGAATAGCACCGAGTGCAATCCATCTTTGAACCAAAATACATCAACAACGAGGCTTTAAATGGCCTCTAGAGTCCAAAAAAAATCATGCTACAACACAAATAACTACATATCTTCAAGATCGTTACTTATATTAGGATCCTCATCATCATTGTCACCCTCTAAACATTAAAATAAGATAGAAAAAGCTTAACATGCATAATAAGTGATTTTACTCGTGAAGGGGACATTTTTACCAGGGTCATGATAAAAGAGTTCAACAATCAATGTCACCAACATTGAGGTACATAGAGGGCTTGGTGCTCTTGATTAAATGCTAGTTCCATACCCTCATACATGATAGAATCCAGTGGAAACATTGCAATCCTGTTAATCTTGAAATCCTGAAAACTGTTAAGTTTGTTGAATTTTGAATGGGCCCTAAAATTCTACTTTCTCCATATGAAGTCCAATGAGGTTGGAACCACTCTCAAACATCCTAATACAATTAATGGTAATGTTAAAAATTTAAGTAAAAGGATGAAAATGAAAGATAAAGGAGAATGACACTTTTACTTACCATTACCCTGGGGCTAGGTAAAAGGTAATAGGTAATAATTTAAAATTACCATTACCCTAGGGCTAGGTAATAGGTCCCCCTTCCATTAAAAATTTGTTTTTTTCTTAAAAAAAACTGAAATCCGTGGCTTTGGGTGCATCATATGAGTTCTGTACAGAACCGACAGGTTCCGTGAAAATGGTCGGTTCTGTACGGAACCAGCCAAAAGCGGTTCTACCGCCGGTCCACCTGTTTTCCTCTCAAAACCGGTTCAACTGGCTGGTTTTGTTGGACCAGTCCGGTTTTAATAACACTGTTCCAAACAGCAGTGTTGGATGTCGACCATTTACATCAAAGACATAACACTTCATTGGCTTTGGAAGAAGTCTGAAGAACTAAAGAATGCATTACAGAACTTGAAATTGAGGCAAGATATTGTTAAGAAACAATTTGATAAGAAAGCTAAACCCAAACCCCCCTTGCAAGTTGGATAAAAGTCTTGTTGTAGGACTCCGTCCATGCTTATAAGCGTAAACATACGAAGTTTTAGAAGAAGTGTATTGGACTGTTTACAATTGCTTATGTCCTTCGAAATAATGCTTACAGGCTGAAGGACAATCAAGAACAGTTGTTCTCATATCCAGTGTATGGGTCAAATCTGAAGCCTAATTATTATGTTGGCTCTGTTAAGTAAGAAATCACTAAGAAAATAAAAAATTATATAACAAAAATAAATAAATAAAATTTGATAAAAGGAAGGCACACGAAAAAGAGTGGAAGAGATTTTGAGAATTCTGTCCTCTATTTTTTGTTTCAGCCTTTTAATTTCCGCATTTTACCTGGTTGTTTTTAGTTTGTTCTTTCCATTTTCTCCTCTTATGTTCTTCTGCACTTAGTTTTTTGTTCTCTTGATTTACCACTTTCATTTACTACTGTTTTGTTTACTTCTTTTTGCTAGTTCTATTAGTTTCTTATATCTGATCCAATAGTTCCTCTTGGCTCAAAGGAATCTGATTTCCGATTGGTGGTTTCTGTTTATTGTTGAGCTAACTTATCGCAGATTTGAGTAACGTTGATTGTAGGATCAGACCTTTACCTCCTATTTCAAACCCCAGATAGTCCTAATCCAAGTGAAGTGCAACTATCATAATGATGACCTAAAGATCTTCTTATCTTTCCCTAGCTTCACCCTCTCTGCAAATTTGTAGCATTGCATCCATGATGTCCTTGTTGTCTTTTCAGCAGCATTACAGAATGTTGTCCATAATTGTGGCTGAATTTTATTTTGACCAATCTATTCTCTCCAGTGTCCTGTGTTACACATCAACAAAACTACGAGATTATAAGTTCTGGCCTAGACATGACCAACACTCTCAATGGAGTGGCCATATGTTGACCTGTACCAGTCAACAATCTTGGAATCACAAAGTGTTATGAATTTTGCACAATTTCGAGGTTGATCCCTATGAGGATCTAGCCCTGTTTAGAACCTATCTTTTCCTAGTCCTTCATTAGTCGAACCCCTCTTCACTCTATTCTGACTTAATTCAAGAGGGGCCCACCACCCAAATGACGAGGTAAAAGTGGTGATGTCATGTTTTATGCAACTTATCTTATTTTATTTCGATACAGGCATGATGGTGTCTCATGGATGCATCCCTTGTGTTATTATCTCATCATATGATGATAATTGTGATTCGTGTTTCTTTTCATTATGTATCCACGCTCATATGATTGGTAATATTTTAGTAGTAGCGATTCTTGGCATGCAGAGGAACGATTCTGATTGTTTATTGATTCTGGTTATGATTATGGTGGTGAATTTACGGTTCTTTGGCAGCATTTTTGTTAGTACCTTCACAATACAAACATGGTTAGTTTTGCTCACATATATACGAACATGAGGACAATATGGCATTGAATATGGTTCAGGTTCACAAGCACAATTCATGTCTTGATGTTGCATGGTGTTATTCTTTCACTCCATTCACATGAGTTGGGATTGCAGATGATACTTTGATTGGTGGAGGGTTATGAATGTGCATTCATTGGTTTTGGTTTTGGAGTTGCAAGACATGGCAATTATCTACATTGTGTGCAATGAACTAACTCTAATGATTATATGCAACATGTGCTAGTTCTTTGGCATATGGCGATTTTGAGTTGGATAATGAAATGGAAGTAGCAACTCTAACCTTGCGTTGTTGTTTGTGTACCTTGTGGATTTTGGCACTTATCATTGGCCAGTATCTTGGTCTTGTGGTGATAATGTTGTGGATTATAGTTTTGCCATGTGATTAGGGTGGCAGTCTCGTTTGTATAGGTGATAATTTATAGCTTTTTAACTTGTTCTTTGGTAGCTTGGTGGCATTTAACATATGTTTTGTGGTCATGGTTCTTCCTGTTTGATGGTTTCACTTAACCTAGTATGTGTTAACATCACCATGCATTCTCAATGACTATGATGAAGTTCTGAACTGTGTAAAAAGGGTTGTGTTGGATGCATTCCCTGGCAATCATGAGGCCATAGTAGCATTGGGATTTGCTCAATTGGCTTCACCACTTGCCACTTGCACTCTTATACTCAACTGTCATTCTGGATTTTAATGTAGCATAGAGGAGGTACATGTGCTTTGGTTGATCCAGTTCATTGGTGGGGATTTGACAACTAAGATGCATCGTAGTCATCTGATGACCTATCCTCCTCCCTTGCATGCATCCCATTTTGCATTTTGGAAATAGATGCTCAAAGCTCGACCCTTTGCATTTTTTGTTAGTGCCCTCTTGGCCATTGTTGTTTACTCTATGCTAGAACACTTTTGGGGAGTTTAAAACACCCTAATGGTACCAATTTCTTAGAACCTGACCTTCTTGAAAATGTGCCGATCACTCATTGTTGGGAGCTCAAAGTTGCATTTCGACTGTGCATTTAGCTTGTGTCCTGCATAAGGTAGGCTCATTTCCTCCTATGCATTTTCATTTCATGCATGACTTTTTGATCGATAAACTAGACATGCTGCTTTAATGCACTGTCTACAATTCTCAGTTGTTTTTTCCGTTACCTTTGGCTCTTTCTAAGCTATATCATTGTTGTATTCACAGCAACATCGTTGCCTTACACCCACCCAATTAATTGTATTTAAGACCAATTCGAGCCTTAGATTACCTAGATGAAGTGTTTGATATTTTTGTTGTTGAAACTTGAGACCTTTGACCCTTTGCATGACCCAATCTGTTAGAATTTTAGGGAAAATGAAGCAGTAATATCCTTTTAAATTTACTACTGTAAATAAAGATCAGCACTTAAAACTAAACTCTGAAGTAGATTAAGTACAGAAAATATAAATCTGAACATGCTAAGGAGAACCAATCTTTAACTAGGACTGATCATGAACAGAAGAAAACATTTCTAAATATTAACTAGAAATAGATGCAGATGTAAACATTAGCAAAACAAGATCTGAACTTTACCTTAGCAAAAACAATTAATAGGAGTACCTGATGTGTAGCTGTCCTCTTTCTTTATGCTCAGAAAAGCTATGAAGGTCATGGATCAAACCCTCAAGGGTTTGATCTCATCATGATATTTAAGTGAACAGATTGCCAAGAAGAACTCAAGAATAATCAGCAAGAGTAAGACAGATATCAAGACCCAAAGATCAAAAACTCACTGCTGAAGCAAACCCCAAACAGCCAAACAAAACTGTCAAAACAAGGAGGGCTGATATACCAACTAGACACCCTAAGATTGAAGCTTAGGGCTGTCCTATCAGTCCCTAGAAGGCTGAGATAACTATGGCATAAGGAAAAGAGGAGCAGCAGCCAAGGGAGAGAGGACAGAAGCCAAGGGAGAGAGGACGGCAGCCAAGGGAGAGCTGGCGGCAGCTTGAAGCAGAGAAAAGAGGGGCCGCGGCACCCTTCACCAGCAAACAAAAGTAGGCCGAACTTTACATCAGCACAAGGATGCCTCAAATCAGCAAGAGGAGACACACATCCAAGCAGCAGAATTCTACACCAGCAATATACCAAAACCCCAAGGCGGCCGCACCCTTAAAATCCAAGAGAAAGTCCACCATCAAACAAAAGACCAAACTGAGGTAGCCGCAGCAGATCAGACCAAGAGATGAGTGTGTGGAATGAATGAACAAAGAGGCCGTGCCAAACAGTAAATTAAGTCAAAGTGACTAAAGAAGACCAACACCATATTAAACAAGAAGGGGAACGAGACTCAAGCAAGGGAAGGCTACAAGACAAAGTCAAAGGGATCTTCTTCAATGGCAAACTGTTCACATAAGTCTCATGATAACTTATAAGCTTTTATCATCCCTGCATAAGAGGAAACATCAATGATGTGGTCATGTCCATCTTCGTAGTTGCTCCTAGGTCTCATGGA
>SNQJ01S0004279.1:446541-478392 GCA_010110895.2 Picea sitchensis
GAGTCTATGACCGTCTAATATATTATGACCCTCAAAAGTTAAAACTCATTAAATTTGTTATGACCCTCTTACAGGTTAGAGTTCTCACGTCTCAATGACTTGGTGTATGTCCATTACAATCTTCGACTATGGTTGAAGCAAATCGATAGAACACTGGATGTGGATGTTATTTCCTTGGACAATATTGATGTATTGTCTAAGTGGAGAGTGGAGTTTGAGATGCCTATCATGGAGGAGGCACCTGCATCGTTAGATGAGGAACCTGAACAACAACAGGCCTTGGAGGAGCAACAGGGAGAGGAGGAGCAGGAGGAGGAGGAGTGGCCTGAAGACATCATGGAGGGTGATGTGCAAAAATCAGTACAACCTTCTACTCTTATTGATACACCTACTCCTACACACACCAGTGGTCATCCACTATCAGATACAAGGCCTTCTAGTTCTACTGTCAGGGGCAGGCCTGACAAACAACCCCTTATCTTTTCTCGTAAAAGGGGGAGAGGCGGAGGCTGACATTGATATTAGATAGCTAGCTGCTAGTTTTGTTTCATTTGTCATTGTATATCAGACATCTACAGACTCCATCATGATGATGATTCATGAGATACATTTTATAATTATATATGTGATGTCATTTTGTATTGTAGAGGCCCTTTAGCATTCAATATCAACTTTGATGTATAATTTTTTATTTTGCATCCACTAGTGACTACATATATATCAGTGATTTCTCCATATTTATGTGCCAATGTGTTTATCCGATGTTGTTGTTGCTTTATATCTTTAAAATTTTGAAAAAAATGAACATATTTTGTATTTTTTAATGTTTGTCGTGGTTTTCCGATTTTTTGCCAACTTTTGCCGAAATGATTTTTTCTGGACCCTCGCCGACTTTTTCAACACTGGTACTGGGGGCCCTAGATCTTAGCTAGAGTCTTTTCCATCCTCTAGAGAATGGGTCTTGCGGCTGCATTAATTTCAACACTCCCTCTCAGCAAGAGAGACATTCTCAGCAACACCAAGCTTGTCTCAAAAGTACATAAACTTTGTCAACGACAAAGGCTTGGTCAAAAATATATGTTGTTTGTTTCATCGTCGGAACACACTGAATACTGAGAATGTTCTTCTGCACTATGTCCCGAACATAGTGATATTTCAACTCAATGTGTTTCGATCTGTCATGAAACACAGGAATCTCGGAGAGCTTTATACAACTCTGATAATCACAGTGAATTACTGTGGGTTCTAGCTCAACACTGAACAAATCTGAGAGTAGCATTCTGATCCACTCTGCTTCTCAACAATGTATTATGCCTCTACAGTGCTATGGGCTATGGAGCCCTGCTTCTTGTTGGACCAGGAGATCATAGCTGAACACAAATTGAAACAACATCCAGATGTACTCATCTGGTTTGCAACATTACCGACCCAATCTAAATCTGTATAGCCATGAATCATTACTTCTCCACTGGAAGTGTATCTGAGCCCATAGGCTATAGTCCCTCGGACAGATCTAAGAAAAAGCTTAGCTGCAACCATATGAATGTATTTTGATTTATACATGAACTGACTGAGGGCATTAACTGCGTAACAAATGTTCGGTCTAGTGTGTACTAGATACATCAAGGACTCAATCTGAATCTGCATAACCTTCACGATCTGAACTGTATCGAAGTCCATAGTCCAATGTACCCTTCAGATACCTTAACACGTGTTTTGCCGCAACCATGTGAACATGTCTTGACTCAAGCATATATTGACTCAATGTATACACGGCAAAACATATATCTGGCCTTGTGTTCATCAAATACATCAACGAACAAGGTGGCATCCACTATTTTTGAAAGTGATTTAATAACTTCTCCCTATGGAAGTAGTATCGCCTCCCTTTCTGGGAGTGCCTCTACATACACTGTAGTTGAGGTCAAGCTTGTTCCTGCTGCATCCAACTCACATACAGGGACTACTACACCTACTCCCTCTGAGTCTCATAATATATCTACCTCCCTGAATGAACAAACTGGCTCCCTCGGAGCCTACAAGATCCATTGACTTTGATCTAGTGTCAAATCTCTTTAAGATATACTTGGTGCCGATACCAAGTTTTAATATGAAAAAGTTGAGTCAAACTTTTACCAGGTTATGTTTTTTGTCATGTGACCTCACTATCCACTAACCAAGTCTTCTCTTTGGTATACAGCGGATGACATGTATAACCTTATTGAGCTCATGTACCAAGGACAATGGCACAATTACAATTTCAGGACTCAAAGAGGATATTTGTTGAGTTCACAAGTCACGAGAGAGATACTCCAACTACTAAGATAACTTATTGTTGCTCCTCAACCAAGAAAACAACCCAACAAAAAAAAAATGACTCAAAATAGAATTTGTTGGACTCTCGTATCGGAGATAATGATCCAACATACTGTTGAGTTCCCAAACCAGGGCAAGTGACCTATCTTACATCAATTAAAACAAGTATATGCTGAGGTTACAGCTTCCTTGGTCATATAATAAAAATATAATTGAGATTCTGACAGAACTCCTTTAAGACACCGGTCCATAAATACAACAGGAAGAAAAACACAGCTCTTCTTGTTGTCTTTAGTAGTCACAAATTCAGTGATTGAGTGCAAATGATACATACCTGGACTTTGAGTTTCTCCATATTTCCACTTCAAGATATCACTCATCAAGATGGGAGGTATAGATGAATCCTGACATCGTTGTAAAATGAGATGATGATAATCCTCTTCTCCAACAGATTCATGCATTAAACCAAAAATATCAGCAAGTCGGTGAAGGAGCATGCGATGGTAGGACACCATAGGCTTAAGCTCCAAAATATCCTCTGATCCTTTATTTTTGCAACTTACAGACCAAATGACAAATAAGGATCATATCATACAGTAACAGGAATCTGCCAAATGTGACTATACTACACTGATAAAATAACTCCAATTTATGATACAAGAAAACTGATAAATGTCTCTCTTGCTGACAGAATAAGATGTTTACAAGGTAAGTTATCCTTGATAAGCCAAGCTAACTTCATAGCCATCGATAACGGATCCATGGCATGTAGAGACTTTTAAAACTTTTGACTGTTGCGGATTTCGGTTGTCTGGGTGCAATTCAGGCTTCGAGGAAGGAGTGGAAGGCCATCATATCATCGATTGTTCAATCAGCCTGACTTAGAATATCAAAAGATTATGAGATTAATAATAACCCACCGGCCATAGCTTTTGCGATTTGCCAAGAACATGCCCCCAGTTGCCTTCACCGAAACCCTCTCTCGTCAATCAACAAATAGGAGCTCTAAATCTCTCACGTGGATGACACATAGATATTGATCCTTAACAAGAAAGGCTTAGGCAAGGTACCCATCATGATTCTAGGTTAGTTTAACTTGATTCTCTTCTTGAAGGATTTTATTAGGTGTTTCAACAGAAAAAGAAAGAGAACTGCTCCACTTGATCAATGCTTTTTGTAGGTTCAGAAAACTGATAACATTGCATTCTTTAATCAAGAAAGCAATCAGCACACTTTCAAATCACTTCTTCATGCATATAACAACAACCACTGTAATTTTCAAACTGTCCTACTCTATTCAATCTAAGTATTTTGAGTTTGTTGAAGAGACGGAGGCAAGACATATTTTTCTCTTCCACAGAAGGGATATCAATTCAAGTTCAGGTACAGATTGAGATGTGGGGCCTTCAACATTTCTTCAGACTAAAAAAATCATCCATATTTAAAGCATGGTCTTAAGGAAATGCTCAACCTGCCTAACAATATTGTGTATCAAACATACCATTACATCCTCTGAAACTCGGTTTCCTTTCTGCAATAGGTCAAGTCTGAATTTGGTATCCTTTACACTTCAGATCCATAAATATCTTGCCTTAGATATGTACTTGAATTGCCTCGGTCTTTTAGGATAGGTCTACAATTTTTCTTTGACCTGTAGTGGTTGCGGTTAGTGTTGGAGGCAATTTCTAGAAGGATTAGGTCTCCTTCTTATTTCTGTAGATATGTCTCTGTTATACACCTGTCCATAATGTTATCTTCAAGCTGCCACAAAGACTGCTCATCTTCTACCTCGAGAATTGATTTACATCTGTAATTGGATTTCCCAAAACAGGGCTGGGAAATGTTGCTGGTAATGTCCATAAATAGAGCTTGGACCAGCTCCTATAAACAGCCCGGACCTGCTGTTCAATAGTCTCAGATTTGTGTAGGACCTGTGGCTGCCTTAGCCTTAGAACAGGCCGAGTTCTATTAATGATAGAGTCATACTGTAAACAAGATAAAACAAGCTTACTGGTGATCTGCAAAAACGAACCCTTAGATGTGGATCTATGCAGGCTCGAAAGTCTGCCACAAATGAGCTCTTTTCACGCCCTAAGCTCTGATACCACGTTAGAATTTTAGGGAAAATGAAAGCAGTAATATCCTTTTAAATTTGATCACTACTGTAAATAAAGATCAGCACTTAAAACTAAATTTTGAAGTAGATTAAGTACATAAAATATAAATCTGAACATGCTAATGAGAACCAATCTTTAACTAGGACTGATCGTGAACAGAAGAAAACATTTCTGAATATTAACTTGAAGTAGATGCAGATGTAAACATTAGCAAAAACAATTAATAGGAGTACCTGATGTGTAGTTGTCCTCTTTCTTTATGCTCAGAAAAGCTATGAAGGTCATGGATTAAACCCTCAAGGGTTTGATCTCATCATGAGCTTTAAGTGAACAGTTTGCCAAGAAGAGCTCAAGAATAATCAACAAGAGTAAGACTGATATAAAGACCCAAAGATCCAAACAAAACTGTCAAAACAAGGAGGGTTGATATAACAAGTAGACACCCTAAGATTGAAGCTTAGGGTTGTCCTATCAGTCCCTAGAAGGCTGAGATAACTATGGCATAAGGAAAAGAGGACAGCAGTCAAGTGAGGGAGGACGGCAGCCAAGGAAGAGAGGACTGCAGCCAAGGGAGAGCTGGCGGCAGCTTGAAGCAGAGAAAAGAGGGGTCGCGGCACCCTTCACCAGCAAACAGAAGTAGGTTGAACTTACATCAGCACAAGGATGCCTCAAATCAACAAGAGGAGACTCACATCCAAGCAGAAGAATTCTACACCAGCAATATACCAAAACCCCAAGGAGGTCGCACCCTTAAAATCCAAGAGAAGGCCCACCACCAAACAAAAGACCAAACTGAGGTAGTTGCAGCAGATCAAACCAAGAGATGAGTGTGTGGAATGAATGAACAAAGAGGCCGTGCCAAACAGTAAAAGAAGAGATGCCTTCAAGGAGGCCGTAACCAAAACACACCTTCAATCAAAAACTGAACTGAACAAGGAGGCTGTAACAAACATTTCAGACCAAGAGAAGTGTAGGTGTAAAATTGTCTTTGAGAGTGAGGGGTGAGGTTCCTTTTATAGTAGGAGGGGTTAGGGTTAGGTTTAATTAAAAACCTAATAATTAAAATAAAAAAAAAATAATTAATAATTAATTAATATTTTTAATTAATAAAAATATTAATTAAAAGTCAATTAAGTCAAAGTGATTAAAGAAGACCAACACCATATTAAACGAGAAGGGGAACGAGGCTCAAGCAAGGTAAGGCTACAAGACAAAGTCAAAGGGGTCTTCTCCAATGGCAAACTGTCCACATAAGTCTCATGATAACTTATAAGCTTTTATCATCCCTGCATAAGAGGAAACATCAATGATGTGGTCATGTCCATTTTCATAGTTGCTCCTAGGTCTCATGGACCATCCTGGGAGAGAAGAAGAAGATCACACATCATCACATCTTGGTACTCAACCAAGAACCACCTGGTCCCAAGCCGGGTTACCCCAGAACACATCTAGGGGCCCTAGAACACATCTAGGGTATTATCCACCAAGGTACAAGACCAAGGATCAACCCAAGCGTTAAGCAAGGATTCCCTGGAACACATTCAGGGGCCCTAAAACACATCTAGGGACTTATATCATCTACCACCAAGGAACACATCCAAGGATCAATCCAAGCACCGAGTAAGGATTCCCTAGAACACATCTAGGGACTTATATCATCAACCACCATGTCGATCTTTGGGAGATAGTGCATTTCATTGCCCTCACTCATTGAACATATTTTGGTCTTTTTCGAGCCCGTGCCTTGCATGAATTGATTTTGTTGCCCTTTGTTTTGCTAGTCCCTTGTGCCATAGCTCCTTGGCGTCCTTTACTCACAGGAAACTCTTGGCCTATGTAGGGTGTCACTGTGCTTATCTATTTTAAATGGCCTTTGGCCTAGATCGACTTCTATTTTTCTATTTTGCCCAACCCTCTTCATTGACATTGGCTTGTAGTTGGAAGGTTTAGGTAGATGTTGTATTATTCCAGTGGTTATTGGATATGGGTAGCATTGCTCCTTCATGGTTTTTGTGGCTACAATATTTTTTTTTCCTCGAGGTTTGTTTTGGATGCTGTCACATTGTTTGGCTTGCGCAATTTTGTGGCATTTATGATTATATGCATAGTGTTGAGCCCTTGCTCACTTTGTTGCCTATTTTTCACTTCACGATTTCATCCCTTGCCAACTTGGTTTTCATGGATTGAAGTGGTGTTGAATTGACACTGGGCCTCTATTCATACCTTGGGCAATCTTCCTATGCATTATTTGGTATTTGATGGTGCTTCTTGTAGAGCATGCATATGTGTTGACCCAAGTGCTTGATAGGATGAAGTAAATAAGAAAAATCATTGGGATCTTAAACCTTTGCTTGCATGCTTGACTTTAAGATAATCTTTTGGGGGATAGGTCCCTCTCAAGGCTCAAGGAGAGGAAAGTACAATAACAATAATATAAGGAGAGAAGGGAGGAGGAACACAATGCGGTTCTCAGTCCATTTTGATGCAGATTCAGATGATTTTGCCCATTTAGCATAAATAAGTTACTTGTATTTGGATGATCGTCCTAACAACCAACCCAATCCTTTACCTCTCCCACCTAATCTTAGGCTGCACCCCAACCTCCAAGAGATTAATCTTGTTGTCACATTGCATGTTCATAAAGGAAATTCTACATGGGGGGTGGGCTAGGCATTGCCTAATATTAACAATGATGAGTGGGGCTCTCTTGCTCCTCCCAACACTGATGGTTGGGAGAGACCTATTGTAAATATTTTGCATGTGGAAGTCTCCTCCTAATATTATGATTCCTAAAGTTACACATGCATGTCAAAAACTAAATAGTGATAATGTGGATCCACCCTTGCCTCCTCAAGGACCCACAAAGGCCCTTGTTGTAAAATCTATTGCTACTGCTGCTGCTACTTCTCTGATTTCTTCCCTGGCTAAACGCCATTTGGAAGACTCTGTTGATTCTCGCCCCCATTCTCATGTTGCTCCACCTTTTAGAAGGAAGATGAGGATTGAGATTTCATTTAATGATTTAAACCCAAAGGTGGCCACTCACCTACAACCTACCCCTAGGACTGCTGCATGACCTTCTTCCTTTTCTTGCTCAGGCCCTACATCACCAAGTCTTACGCTTAGTTTGGTTTGGTTTCTACAGTTAGTTTTGGTCTACATTAATTGATCCATAAACGGTAGGCCTATCACTTGTCCATCTCATCAACACTGATGCTTCTACAAAATTAAAATAATTTTTTCTCTATCAAGCCAAGTACAAACTCCTATGCTTGCTCTTCTCCAATAGGCATGAATGGAATCTATTCAAATTTGGGCTCAATGCTTGATTTGCTTTGGTGGCTAGACCAATGCTCAACACTCAAACAATTTTATATATATATATGCCCAATCATACAACAAGCAATTAATAAGATGTATGGCACTTCGTTTTTAATTGCCAGCAATGAAACAAACTTTGCTTATTATAATTTTGTGCCCAAAACGAATAACCTACTTTGCTATAATGAATTTGCTCAAACTTTGAAAATCTAAATGGTTAATCTCATCTCATCACTGTCTTGACAACAAATCCAATGCTAAAATCCATGTACAAATATATGTGTGTAATGTATAAATAGCCATCCACCCTACAAACATATAACTGTATTCATTTTTATACTGTAGCCTCGAGGTATATCCGATACAGATTCAAGTGCATGTTCATTTTGTTTTCCCAACTGAATGGCACACTCTCTGTTCCCATTCAACCATCCATCATCAATACATTGTCATTTATTATATATCCAAGCAATAAACGATGCAAGTATTTCTTACTTGTCATCCCTACCACCATAACCATGAATGCATACCTGTATTTTCATATGCCGTGGTTGTAGTTGTCTTTTAGACGCTATTCGACTGATCAAAATCAAGGAATGGAAAGGAAATGAGCAATTGTTGTGGAGGTTGTAATATGTTAACACAACGTACAGATTGGAGCGTATGGCTATAGGTGACAATGCCAACAATGCATATTGATGTTTTTGTTGGCTATTGCATACTAAGCAAGAGGTCGATTGGGCATTCAGCCAACATACCATCAATTTAATTAATGAGAAATCGAATCACAGGTACAATATTGTGTGGACAGTGCTAGGAGTTGGGGATATGAAACCAATGATTTAACTCTGGCTTTAGCATCTACTGTATATAGAAGCCAACGATTCCAGCGATTTATTAACACAACCAACATTCAATCTTAATGTTAATTGGTTGAGGAATGTGGTTTATATAGTAGGTAAACACACCAAGGCTCATTATTATATTAAATTGCCCATGTAAATCTGCTACATCAAACCATTTTTGAGCATTCAATTCCAATCTATAGATGATAACCGGAACAACAAAAAATCCAGAGTAGAATACTCAATCACACCCCATAAGGAATGGAATTTACCTTGGAAACCCAAATGGGAAAACCAGTAAAGATGGGTTCTCTTTATACTCGGGAAACTTTTACAAAGAGTGAGCTATACACTCTCAACAGAAATTTTGTGTCACTGGTGGCATTTTGCAGATTGCTTTGGTTCAGAGACAATCTTCACTTTTCGTGGACAGGTTCAAAATCCCCTTCATCCTCCGATCTTTGAGCAGATTGCTTTACTCCAACTCCTCGTACTTTCTGCCATTGCCCTTCTTCCCTAGCTTTTTTTTCCATCTCTCATGGGGTTGTATTTGCATTAAGCAAACATTGTTTATTAGAATGCTACCTTGGAATGCCAACCATCAAGTAATTCATTTCACCTTCTTGTGGCCTTTGGTCTTGTCTTCAAATTGATTACTGACTTCAAAATTTGCCAAGGATTCGTTTTTTACAACATTTGGAAGAGAGATTAATTCGGATCCATTTCGGATCACAAAGAGAATTACTATTTTGGTCCTGACAAAGCATATTAAATTGTATATGGAGGAATGTTGACCTTTTTTGAATGACGTGGGCAAAGTTGGCTCATTTGGACATATGGAACATATTTGCATGTCTACATCAGCATATTTTATTTGTGCATTAATGGATTTTGCTTGATATGGTTTGTGGGCATTTGATGGCAATGGGATGATAATGTCGTTTGAGTTATATGTGGCAGCTATGTATGGCTTGGTTGTTACGGTAAACATGGAATTATTTTAATGTTTCATTGTTTAAGTCATTTCCCTTCCATTTAACTCATGTTTATGAAAGGGATAATCATAAGGAGGAAATAGAAGGGATAAGGGTTTTGCTCAGGAAGTTATAAGGTACTGCTAGCTTAGGGAGTTGACAACCTGTGGTAGCATTGGTACTTTAAGTTGTGTTTGGCGGTGGGTTTCCCTCATTTGACTTTTCCCCTGAGTCAAGAACCTTGAATATTATTATATTTTCTATTTGACCTTTCAGTTTCCTGGAAACCCTAAAAACTCATTTATGTTTTATTTATTTATTATTTCCTCAAAAGCAATTTATACCTGCCTTTTGTCATCCAAGTCCTTATAAAGTGAAGAGATAGAGAGACACAACATAGAAGCACAAGATATGTTCAAGCTCTGCTGATTTTGATATAAGCTCTCTGATATTCATATCCATTCTTTGCATTCTTGAAACTCTAATGGTGTTGGATGAACGCAGAAGTACTTTCCAAAGGTTTAGACACTGTGTGGGTGAAACTGCCTTTTGTCATCCAAGTCCTTATAAAGTGAAGAGATAGAGAGACACAACATAGAAGCACAAGGTATGTTCAAGCTCTGCTGACTTTGATATAAGCTCTCTGATATTCATATCCATTCTTTGCATTCTTGAAAGTCTAATGGTGTTGGATGAACGCAGAAGTACTTTCCAAAGGTTTAGACACTGTGTGGGTGAACCTTTCCCTTCTGACACTGAGGTATATTGATTTCTGACACAGAGGTCATACATCATCCTGTTATTTATTTATTTATCTATCTTATATACTTTTGTTTTGTACAATTTTTTGTTTCTTCCTTCAGAGTTTAGTCGCAGATTTCTTTTTTTCACTTATCAGCTTTCAAGTCCTTGGGATCTTGAACCCAGTTCACTTTATTTATGTTCTTATTTTTTCATTCACTTCCGTTTTCAGCTTTTCTAATTGGCATTGTTCATTATCATAAAAGCAAAAAAATTATGGGGCACACGAACAACATTTTAGCACTTTTAGTTTGTCTTTAAAATCGGTATGTGGGCCTGCTATTTTTTTAGTTTTGTTTGCATTTTTCTTCTCCTGCAAAATAAAAAACACAAAAATATTATAACTAGAAGGGAATTTTAATTGCAAGAAGAAAGCCTCTAAGTCTTTAGTTTCTGCAAGAACCTTTTTGCTATTCTCTCCCAGACAAATACTTTTCGGGAAGTAGAGAACCCCGAGAGCTTTGAGCACCAAGTAATATTCCCACTAATCCTCTTGCATAGACCATGAGGGTATTTGAGTGTTGTTCCCTGAATAACAATTTGGCATCAACACAAAAAAAAGTAAAGAACTTTCCTGAGAGGGTATGGACGTCAACTCAGACCAAAAGGATCATCCAAGAACAGTCTGGTCACTGTCATGGCCAAATCACAGTGACAGACCTATGCCCAGACAACTACTTCCCAAAAAACTACACATACTGACATAAAACTTTGTTAATTAATAAAAGACTATCAAAATTCCAAAAAACCCATACAAAATTGGTTCCAATGGACCTATGAAGTACCATTTATTAGTACTGAAGCTGATTATCCATTTCATCGTAACAATTCATCTTGGTCTACAGACATTTTGAGCGAACATGTTTTTAGATTACCAGGTCCACAGACCTCAATTTTTATTGAGCTCTGATCCCACCATCTTCTAGTTAGCCTGGACAGGTGTTTTACTTGATGTGAAGGGAAAAGATTTTTCAAAGGTCCTTTTGTTTGTGTTGCTTTTGCATTTTTAGACAGGTACTTCAGTATTGGTAAGGACTGATATTTTTTTCTGCTCCTAATGTGGTCTTATTCCTGCCAGTAATTGCATCATCTGCTAGTATGAATGCATTCTTTGGAAGCTGATAAACACAACATGAGGTCGTGGTACCACTCCCATCATTCACTTCTGGACTTTTCAATGCTAATTCGATTGGGTGTCCTTGTGGAGCATCCTTTGATTAATTCCATTCTCCACCTGCAGCCTACGTAATCCTGAGATTTACTATTAAAATTTTGGTGTGTGACTTGATGTTTTTAATCAGTGATTGGAACAAGAGTGTTAGACACGTAATCCTTGGGATTGTGTTACTTATGTAACATTATTGTAAATATGAAAAGTTGTAGGTGATAGGAAGAATCACCCGTTGGGTAAAACCAACAGTCATTCAATTGTATATTTATTGAGCTTCATGTTAATGAACAATCAAGTATGGAGTTAGATTCGCTGCCCATACCTGGCCTGACAAAGGGAACAGGATCTCTATCTACAGGAACTTTCACATAGTCCTTTTGAAATTTTGACTCTAAACCTTGAGAGTTATTAAATTTTCCCTCATAATAGAGGGTGTTGATTACGGGAAGGCCAATTATTCGAGAAGCTAAAGTCCCAAAAGGTAGCTAATGCTGAGTCTAAATTTTTCTGTAATTCTGCACTGTGGCTTCTTTTATAACATCTCTTATAGTCACCAATAAGTTAAATAAGTTAGTGACGGAGGTTACTTTTGTAACTTGTTTAAGATAGATCTGCAAATAACCTGACTGAGGCTAAGTGCAAGCCCTGGATGATTTTGAGAATTATTAACAGAATAGATATAAAGTGCTCGTAACATTTAAACCAATAAAAGACTCAAATCTTAATGCTTCATATAGTCAAAGAATTGAAGTCTTAATGCTTCAGATAGTCAAAGAATTGAAGCAAAATGGTTGATTGTTATATCTTTAGATTTAGGGCTAGTAGCTACTCTCTTTTCTGACCTTTCAGGCCATGTAGTTATTACAATCCCATTTTTTATTCAAAATTTTAATAGAATTATACTTTTTCATATTATTCAAGAAAACCTCTTGGGTATGCGCCACGTTCAACAAATTCAAGATCTTGACTTCTCGAGATCCGAGTTAAGAACTTTCACACCTAGTTCCCGGAGTTAAACTAATTCAATTCTCCTTTTCATAACCAGGTTAAGATCTGGACTAATCCTGGTTCTTTCCACAATAATTTCCAAGGCTTTCATACTTTATACTTGCAATCAAAAAATGATTCATTACCGATTCTCGTTTTGAGATTATTCTTCCGTTGTTTTCAGCATGCTTCACGCTGTAAGCTGTAGATCTTTCTAACATTTGTTTTGGTTACTTTTTTTTCTTTGGTAACCTCTGACCTTTGTTGGTTACCAGTTTTTTCTCTTTTTGTAGCTTTTTGTAGCTTATCAGAATGAGACTTGCACCAGGCCCCATCGACAAGCCTAATCACAAGTGCGAGCACAAACACAAGAACCAAAACAAGCGGCCCAAGGGGAGACTTAAAGCCTGTTGTGAAAAATAACAGCGTACTGCTTTCACCGACCTGGCAAACCCCCGTGAACCATGGTTACCACGTTTGAATGTTGTCACAATTCATTTAACTCAAACACCTAGAAATCTACATGACCAAAAACGCTATGTCAGGGTGTTGTTTCTCTAAGAAGTGACTAAGAAACAGAAACGTTGTTTCTAGCGCGTTTCTCAAGACAGCCATAATGTTTTGAATACATAAGCAGAAGGAAAAAAAACTCTTACGTACATAATATGAACAGTGCAGGTAGAGAAACTCCGTGCTAAGTAACCCTAAAATTTATAATGTAAAAACAAAAACAAACAAACAAAAAGACCAAGGGAGGGATTCGCATTTAATTTGAATTTCGCTAATCTTAAAAACCTACTCCATTAATTAAGACAAAGCATATCACAGGTCGCAACTCTTCTGACCTGATATCCAACGCTTGCACCGCACCGAGATTTGAAACGAGGACACCCCGAAACACAAAAACTTATCTTTCTCTTTGAATTTTTTTTTTAAATTGTGAAATATTAAACTATCTCCGATACTCTGATTCACATTCGGCGGAGGGGAAGAACAAAGTAAATTCCACTAAAAATGGCAGAAAACTACAGTGCTGGTAAAGGAACTTACAAGTGCTTTGAAGAGATGGACAGGGTTCCTTCTGCCTTATCCCGATCGCCTCGTCATGAGACATGGATATGCATACAATCGGAGCCTTTATTTCTTAATCATTCTCATTGAATCGCTGTGGTGATTGAATGAATATTTTAATGTGTTGTGAGAGGTGTTCTCTGTATATGAACTGCGTTTTTGCGTTTTTTTTAACCTTAAGTTAAAAGTTTTATAATTTTGATTTTTTTTTATTAAAAGTAAAATTTTAAATGATTGTAATGGGTCTAATGGTTAAGAACATGTGTTTGTGTTTCCTCTTAAGAGGTCAGAGGTTCAAATCCAAAAGGGTCATCATATACTTTCATTACAATTTGGTATTTCTATTTCATTTTAAATATAAAAATGTTATTTGTTTTCCCAGAAAATAAATAAATAAAATATCCTTAGTGTAATTAGATTGTGCAATGTTAATATATGAGATTTGTAATTCTATTAATTTAAAATGAATATGAATAGATTTTAGGTAAAAAATGTTAGTGTTCCTGTTATTTGAAGCTATTGTACTTTTTTTCAAGATTGAGAAACCTTTACATTGTTGAGCATTTCTAGTCGGCTCAGTATGCTTTGGTCTTGAACTCGTGACTTCTCACGATTCCAAAGAACCGGAAGATGTTGAGTGAACCATCTCACTTCCATTGCTAAGCCCAAGCATAATTTTATTTTATTTTTGTTTTCGGTGACTAGCGGAATCAGCAACTAGTCGAGCACGTACTCACGCAACACGTGGTCGTGTTATCCAACTGCTACCACTATAACCTCCAAGCATGCCAATGTGGCCCCTCACGCGGCACACAAGATAAGTCGAGGGTCTCGAACCGATGACTTCACATAATGGAGTGCCTTAATAGTACACTCCATCACCGATTGTTCTATAGCCCGGGGACAACCCAAGGAGAATGTTATTGCCCTCACCAAGGTTCAATTACTTTCTTTGACATGGTTTTGTTTTTGTATCTACACATCCTTGCAAGAGTGTCATCATGACGTCGAAGTCATCATAGTCATTAAGTTTATCAGGTAATCACAATGTAGAACAACATCCCACCTCTTCACAAATGGTGGATGTCCAACATTTAAATGGAAATGGAACATGTTGCCCATCCTTTGTGTTATAATGTATATTTAATTTAAAATTAGTTTTACAGGATGAGTTGTGGAACAATGGTTAGAGTAATTTAATCTTATAACCAAAAGGATCTTATTTCTAGTGACAAATCATATAATAATTTGGTAAAAAAATTGAGTGATGAGTATAGTTTCATCATGATCTGAGTTTTGTACATGGTGAAATGATGCTCCTATGAGTTTTTCCCAATTATGAGTCGACCTAAATCCTCAAAAAAATTGATCAAACTTATGGATCGATGGAAACTCTAGCTTCTTATATCGTTGGATTTCAGTAACTAGAGGGAAGTTTGCTACGAGAATAGATAGTTCCACAATCACTTATTAGTAAGTTGATTAATTTGTCATGATGATGTCATCTATGTCATCGTGACAATGTGATTGTTTAAATCTTTTTAACGTGTGAAGTTGTGTTAATGTGATTAACATTAAGTACTTGTTAATATATCGATGTTATTGTTGTTAATTGGGTTTAGCTCAGGTGGTTGGGAGGAATGATTGTTATCCTCCCCACCCGAGTTCAATTACCGCAAAGTGACATGTTGAGCTCATAACTAGTATATTGTTGTAATTGCTTCGAGCCTTATGCAAGATTTTTTATAGAAATTGTGCAAATTTTATTTTTTTATATAAAATTGCAATTTTTTTATGTACATATTGCATTATCCAATATTGTAAGAGTTTTCAACACTACTAAATCTATTTATATAATTAAAATTAATAATTTTGACATATTTACAAATATTTCAACAAAATTTAAATCATCAAATTTATATGAAACGAAATTGAAAAATGTCCAAACAATAACTTATTAACCTGCCCAATGAATTTCCTTGGATGGGGTGACATCTGGGAGCCCGAGTGTTGTCTATGCACATGCTTGAGATGACAACCTTCGTACCAAGGTGTTGTGAGGTTTCATTGCGCATGGTGGAAAGGGAGAATGCTAGCTGGTGTGAGAACGAGGGTATAAGGGGGAGGTTCGTGTTGCATCCAAAGGAGTTTGATTATGGTTATGTGTGGGATTGGATGAAACCCCAAATTATCATGACAATGAAAGGGGACTGGAACGCTTATAGTTAAGCATAGGAAATTTAAATTGATAAAAGGATAGTCAAATTCCATTTTGGCTTGGTCAAATGCAAAGGTTGATTGCTTTGGCTCACGTGGGCCTTTGTTTGGCGATTGTCTCATTTTCTTCTAAGGGGGTGTTTGATGAGAATTATAAGGGATGGGATCTTCTCTTTCATGGATCTTATCCTAGCAATTGGTCTACAAAGGATGTTAGTTGGGTTCCTAGACTGATCAATGACCCCGTCGACATTAATTTTAGGTTTCTTTTCCTTTGGTTGGGAAGATTAGTGGGTATGCCTTTGTTTGGTTGGAGATGGTGGTGGGTGGTTCAGTTTGCTTGGAAGTATCGTCAGTGGCCTATTCCTTAGGGTGTTGGAAATTTTTTCCCTCCTAGTGGGGCTTGTGTTGTGGTTTGGACAACCTATTATGGTGTCGAGGTGTGTTGTTGTTGGCTCTCTTACTTCGGTTCTCAGCGAGTGTGGGTGAAATGGATTGGGGAGTTGACATGGAGAGCCCTGAGCCTAGCTGGAGGAAACGTGAGGGGCACCGACGTAAGGCACTTGCACATGCCAAAAAGGAAGCCTTAGACGCAATTGCAACCATAGTCGAAAGGGTTTCCTTAATGGCTGAGAGCACTTACCATATGCGATGCTCTACTGCGATAAAAGGGGAAATGAGAGTCTTGGAAGAGGTAGTCTAGAAGGAGAGGAAACTAACAAAGAATGAGAAAGTTGAGAGGGATTTTCAGGGCTAGTTCTTTGACTCCAGTTTTTCTAGGAGTAGAAACACCAAGGTCTTCAAAGCAATTGAGCATTGCTGGCTCACAAAGACCTTCATTGCTCAAGTGTTGGAGAAACAAGGAGCCAAATATGAAGAGTTGTTGGATAGATTCATGCTTTTCGAAGC
This sequence comes from Picea sitchensis, assembly GCA_010110895.2. Lineage (NCBI taxonomy): Eukaryota > Viridiplantae > Streptophyta > Pinopsida > Pinales > Pinaceae > Picea > Picea sitchensis. Next base: position 463,271 of record SNQJ01S0004279.1, read on the forward strand.
CAAGTTTGAAGTGGTTTGCAGGATGGTATTTGGTATTCAAATTGAAGTTGATGGCGAGAAGAATGAAGGTGAGGTTGAAGCTAAGAGTTATTGTGACACTTTTGTCAACATGATCATATTGGAAGAAGACGAGGAACCACTACACAACAAGGTTGCCTAAGATCCACATAGTTCCAGGCCAATAAGATCCTCATGCCTCAACCAATAAGTTCCTAAGTATGGTTTACTATTTTATGAATGGATTCATTATGTCTAGCTCTATAGTTATGTGTTATGGCAATGCTTTGTTGTTGATTTGTCTGAATTCTAATTATATTTCTAAGTTTTTGAAGGTCCTGAACTTCTAGAAAATGTATAGTTCTAAAGACATGCAAACTCTCATATCTATGTGGCATGGTTTCCCATTTTTGGCAGGTAATAGAAAGCAAAGATTGTAATACATTTCTATATATTACTAATGTGCATATAACTTGCTTACCAAAAAACCTACCAAATAAATTATAAATGGTAAACCCCACAAACAAAATGCATTATTTGTGAATAAAGCTAAACAAAGTTTTATTGAACTTTAATGAGATAAAAATCCTTAAGTTGTTAAAGGTCTTATGTAAAATTGATTTTGTTAATGGTGTTATACCCTCTATTGTAAAAAAAAAAAATTGTACATGACCGAATGGGTTAATTAAAATAATAATGATAACGTATTAAGTTGATAAAAATAAATTAATAGTAAGGGTTATATCTTAGAAATCCATTGAATTCTAGATTCTATTTTGTTTTACACATATGATTACAATTAGATGTTTTTCTAATTAATTGTGTTGTATATAAAATGTTCATTTTGGTCCTTGAAACATTAGAAGGGAACCACTTATCCCTTTTCTTTTTCTTTTTTGTTAATAAGCATATTTAAATCAAAGAACCACTTGCTCATTATTTTTGCGAAGTTAATAATGTATTATTCATGTCGTTGTGATAAAAGGCCTCACTGTGCGGTAGCTTAATAAGTTTGTTAGAGGTAGGAGTGAAAACATAGTTAACCTCCTCCAATGTGTAACACCAACATTTTGGTTCTATGGGGTGGTAGGTGTGAGAGGGGTTATCATCAACCCCAAAGGAACAATAAAATATGCATTCACCTAGAGCCTTGACATATCTACTAATAATTAGGATGAAGTATACACACTTTTGCAAGGTTTGAATCTCGCTAATAATCTCCACATATCGAGTTTAACAATGGTAGGACATTCCAAAAATGTTATCATGCATACGATTCTAGGTACCAATCCCCTAGATTCACAATTGGCATCGGTGATAGAGAGGATTCAACAAGTTAAAAGTTCAATTGCAAAGGTGAATTTTTATCATGTCTTCAAGGAAAATAATCTTATTGTGGATCATTTTTCCAATCAAACCACCTTAAAAAAATGGGGAACTTGTTATTAATAATAAGGAGTATTACCAACCCATCCCTTGTGTTACTGCCTAAACTAGCACCCTAGTGGAAAGTCCAACCAAAGGTGTTACCTTGTGGAAACCATATGGGAATTGCACCACTATCAACTCAATACAATATCCCCTTCACTTTAGGCCAGCTCCCAAAGGCCAAGGGAGGTATCCCTATCAATACTATATTTAAAGTAAACTTCTTTAGAGAATTATAATCACACGAGCTTATGATCTACTTCAATGAATCCACAATGTGTATAACAATATAAAGCACAATGATTCCAATAATTGAGTAAATGCCCTTAAGATAACAAGTTATGATCAATGGCATAAACCACCAATTATCCACTTAAATAAGAGGGTTAGGAGCTAGTGGATGTGTTTGCCAAATATGATATGAAATATAAGCAATGAAAACAACTTCAAATTTGCAATTAAATGATGATCACTCAATAGTTGAAACTCTAGAGAGGCTATTTGCACATAGACCACTTTCGAGCTACGTTAAGGCACAAAAAGTGAAATCATTTAGCATAAATTGATAGTGATATGTGTGCTTAGAGCATTAATTAATTCTATTATAGAACTACGACAAGCTTAGGGCTATCCGCCATCTCTAAATCTGTTTCTATGATCAAATAAAGCTGAATTTTCTTATTTAAAGTGAAGAAAGAACCATCCGAGAGAGAGAGAGAGAGAGAGAGAGAGAGAGAGAGATCATCCACTTGTGAGCAAGACGTCCTGGACAGTTTCTCAAACAATTTCTCCAGGGCTAATGATATGCAACAAAATAACAACCCAATAAGTGTTAAAATCAAGATCACTAAATAAATAACAATGTGATAACCAAGAACTTGAAAAATAGAATATGAATCCCCTTAGGGTTTCCAACATTAGAACTTGGAACTCACATCAATTATCTCCAAACAAAAGATAAGCAATAATAAACACTTTAGATATCAAATTCATTGCTAGATATGTAAGATAAACTTGTATCAATGTTCTAAAAATGAAATAGAAGTTGGGTATAAGAAACAATTAACCTTTAAGCACCAAACCCTAGCTTTAGGGGTTCTCCAGAGCTGATTTTTATTGTTGTTGTGTTTATTCCATATATGAGAAAGCCTTAGATCAACCCACAAAACGTTATGTATAACTTTGAAGCACAATTATATAGGGTTGGTTTGCCTTTTTAAGGGTTAGAGATAAACCATTAAGCACAAACCCTTGATAAAATAGTGTAGGAAAATAAATAAACCATTAACTTTTGTAATGTCCCCTCTTGGACTGTTGGGATATTTTTGTGTTATTTAAATGTCATATCTCTTTCTTTCCAACAATGTTACACCTATAATAACCCTTGCCTAATTGTTGATAGGCTTTTTGTGCTTATTGTTGATATATTTGGTGTTTTCTTGGTTCAGAACTTTTTTCAAACAATTTCATAGCAGTCCACAATAGATTTGCACACAAATGGTTTTCTATTATTCTCAATATCAAAACTATTAACGACATGCAATGCAGAAAATTACGATCTTATTCCAACTTTCCAAATAGAGATTAAACTCAGCAAATAAACAACAATTGTATTTGATGCAAATAGTTACAACTTTATTCAACTGTCATGATAAAAATAATTGAGTTGATACACATAGACCTATTTACTCTTTCTAACCTGGGCTCCCACACTTGGAGACCTATGAATATGCAGAAACAACCTCCTCCCAAACACCATACACAACAAATGATTATCACGATTGGAGGGGTAAGTATAGGTTTGTTGCAACTCGATATGATCTGTAAATATCCAAATATTTTGCAACTCCACTTGACTTGGTTGTAAGATCCCCTTTTAATATGCCCATGGCTTATAAATAAGACTACGACCCTGCTAATATAATTATGTAGCTTCCCTCTTTGAGGATCCACGAGCTAATACAAGGTGTGGCCCCTTATTCCTTCTACAAGATATGCAAATGAAGTTCGGCCTCCTTTAGCAACCCCCACAAACAACAATAGAGAGGTCATCTTCCTAAAAAAACCCACGAACTGTTGAGAGAACGAGATGGCCCTTATAAACCCCACAAATCTATTGATGATAAAGTGGAACGACCTCTATTCAAACTGCCATGAGCTATAGTTTATGGCACAAACCTTCTACTAATGACCACAACCTCCAAATGGAGGATTTGACCCCCCCTTTCTTGCTGCCAAAATGTTACTGTAAATAAATATGGCACCCTTCTTACTGCCACTGGCTGATATCAAAGATGCAACATCCCTTAATGTTGCCCATAATCTGAAGATGAGTGTATGACCTCTACAAAACCACAAATTATGAGAATCCCTTCTAGGAATTAGCAAAATGAAGTAATTTTCTTCCTCCACAATGAATCCAATGAGAGATATGTGAGATCTCTCCCTCTAATCAGCTAGGGTGGATTTGTTTCACCATCGAAACCAGTCGCTCAAGGGTTTCAGGCCACAAAAGCTACGAGAGCTCTCTAAATCCAAATTTGATAAAATTGATCATGCATAATGAGAGAATGAGCTCCAATCTCTCTTTTAGCCCCTTTTTTCCTTTTTCCACTCAATTAAAAATTATAAAGTGACTTTATAATATATCTTTTAATATTTTCCCCTTAAGTCACTTAATAACACCCTTTTTATTTAAATACTCAATATCACCTTTAATTTTACTTTTCGCCCAAGTGACATTGAATAATTAAATTAATTAATTCCCTTTTTTCACTGACTATAGCCTACAAGAATTAAATAGGCTAGTAAGTCATCCTCCTGGAGTGATCAATTGGAAATGGACATTTCAACTTTGCACTAGACTATGAAAGAAATCCAAATTTATGATTTTTCTTTGATTTTCACCATTAAATTTCTTTCTAAACAAAACAAAATTAAAATATTTTGAATTGTATGGTTTTATGGTTGGTTTTTGAGAGAAGACAAGTGCATATGGGGTCAAGAAGTATGCCCCTCTAAGAATTGGCCCTTCCTATCTTAAGGATTAGGGCTAAGAGATTAGAACCTTAGGGTATAATAATATCTTATCTTATCAAGATAAGGTATGAAGACCAGGGCCCTACAAGAAGGGGTTCCCCAAAGGAAGCACCTTCACCAACGAGATAAACTATAGCTCGAACAAAATACTTAAAATCCCTGTCAAGGAACCAAAGGAAAACAAAGCAAGGACTTGAGCACTTATCAAACTAACAAAAGAAGAAGGAAGGATGAAACCCTAAAACATCTTCCTTCCAAACGATTGACTTAGCCCTCAAATGGATCAATCTTGTAAGCTTGTAGAAGTCTTGAACTGTCACAACAAATATTTAATGCACCATGTTTGTTATCCCCAATTCCTAGGGATAACTAAGGAGATGATGTCTCGAATCCCTCGTGTTGCAGACATGGAGTACCGAGAGACGGATGGTTGACAACGTCCACTTGCACAAACGAAGGCCCACCTCACCAACACATATCTCAAGTTCATCATGAGGGTATCAACCACATCAACTTGCTTCCAGAAGACACTGGGTCTTGCTCCATGAGGTACAAGCCAGGTATTATGGTGAGTTTCATTTCAATATTTGAGGCATTTGAGTTTGTTGCATTTAAAATTGCTTTTGATTATGTAACGTCTGCTTGGAAATTTTGCTCTTTGCCCTGTTTCATCTTGGTGGTTAACATTGCCCCCTAGTAAGTGGTCACCCTTAGGGATAGGTTTGCTACTAGGAGGTCCCCTTGATAGGTCATTATATCATTCTCGACCGTATTTTCCACTTTCCACACTTCATTTGCTTGTCTCCTTATCTTTTGGGATTTTTGGGTGTACTAACCCAAGAAGGGGTTGTCCCTCATTTCATGAGAAGAAGGGGTTGAAGGCCTAGAGGGAATGTAGCTGGAAAAAGATAAAAACATAATTATGAACCTTCCAGATGCTCTCCCAAAGAGGTCTTTAGAATAATGAAATGTTTCTCCTAAAAAATCAAAGACCTGCAAAAGCAAAATTCACATTATATAGATGTCCCACTTGTTGAGGTGTGTATAGTCATGCGATGTCCATTTATTTCCATGCATATGGCACTCTGTGTATTTCTAGATTCATGTGACTCTATGGTATTTACCCCCCAAGCTAATTGATTAACCCATAGGGAGTACCCAATGTTTGGAACTTAATTAATTAATGGCAATAAATGGGTTTGGAAAAAGGATGGATTGAAACCGAAGGTGCAACACACCCTCTACAAAGACACCCATAAATGAGACACTATGATCCCTTGTATGTCATGAACCCCATGCCCAAAAGTCTTACCCCCATCCATGTCACCTTCTCCACATGACTTAGAGAGGGGTCCACCTAGGAAACACTCTTTGACTTGAGGAATGATCCACCCAATAGGTCACGTTGGCAACCATCCCATACCTAAACTTGGCAAGTTACATAGGGTATTTGAGCACTTGTTTAATTTGAAAAGTTCATTTTGATGCCCATGTTTAGATGGCTCTTGTATTAAATGTGATTTTACTTGACATGATACATTTGAATTGAGACCCTTCGAGGGAAAATTCACTTGTCTTTGCAGGACCTTGTTTGATGGACGTTGTGGAGGAACAAGCCTAGCTTGGGCCTGTTATCCCCATTTTGTGGATAACTAAGGAGATTATGTCTCAAGGCCCTTAGGTTGCAGATATGGAGTGTCGAGAGACTACATGACCAATAGTACCCTTTCGCGTAGATGGAAAACCCACTCACCACCACAGATGGTCACAATTTTGCAGATGGCATTCACCACACCAATTGGCTTCCGGAAGGCAGTGGGCCTTTCTCCATGAGGTACAAGTCAGTATTATGGTGAGCATCATTTCAATATTTAAGCTATTTGATTATGTTGTATCTTAGATTTCTCTAGATTTCACGATATATGCTTGGACATTATGCATTTTTCCCTGCTTCACCTTGGTGGTTGACATTGTGCCCTAGTAAGTGGTTTTCCTTGGGGATGGGTTTGCTATTGGGAACTCCCTTAATGAGCCATCGTACCGCTCTCGACCATACTTACCACTTTCCATCATTTTTCCCCTTCATTTACTTATCTCTTGGGATTTTAGGGTGTATTGACCCAAGAAGGGGTTGTCCCTCATTCTATGGGAAGAAGGGGCTAAAGGCCCAAAGGGGTTGTTGTTGGGTAAGAGATAAAAGCCTTATATAAACCTTCCAGATGCTTCACCCAAGGATTACCCAAGAAAGCAATAAAACGCTTATATTTGAGTAAAGGGGACCCACAATATGATAAAGAATGCTTAAAAGGTTAGTTGAAGGATAGGAGGTCTCATCATGAGCCGACCTATCTCGTCCATCAATATCTAGTGGTATGACATTACCATCATCTGGTCACCAAACCAGGGTAATGGCTCTCAGTTGCATGGTTCAGAGAAAGGGGGTCCCATCACGAGCCAACCTTCTCATTTCCATTAGGTGTTTGTGGGTGACATTGCCATCATTTGGTCACCATGCCAGGGCAATGACCTTCAACCTCTCCTTGTGCTATATTGAAAGAAAATAAAGAAAGAAAGATAAAAGGAAATTGATGGGCTTGGAAAAAGTGCATTGCAGACGAAGGTACCACACACCCTCTACAAAGGCACCCATGAATGAGACACTACGACCCCTTGTATGTCATGAGCCCTATTCCATTTGAGTCTTGACCCCAACCACTTCATCCATTTTACATAGATAGAGAGGGATTTCTTGGAAAATCTCCTTGATCTGGGGCAAGATCTACCCAATAGGACACCTCGTCAACCCTCCCATATTCAAGCTTGACAAGTTGCATAGTGTCTTTGAGTTGTTAATTGTTTGATATAGTGATCTTTGATGCACATGCTTGGATGGATTATTTATTGATTGGATTCACTTATCAAGGTGTTATGACTTGAGATCCTTGGAGGGCGTGCTCATTTGTCTTTGTAGGACCTAGTTGGTGGACAATTTTGGGAGAACAAGCCTAACTTGGGCTTCCATGGGGCTACAAGCCCACATGATGGATGTCAGAGGTTTGCATTCTGGATGAGAGAGATCGTACTTGGGAGGCCTTGATGATGACTTGGACGACATAGCCCAATCCTCACTTGCCAAACGATTTTCCCAAGAGGGGAAAAACATCCTATTTTTGAGCTTGACGTCATGCTTTTGGGGGCTACGACATGGTGGTGAGGTGCCACTCTTTTGACACATGGACATTTTGAGGAGAAGAGGGTCTTCACCATGATGAGAGTGCTTATATGCTTGACATGTGGCCTTTAGAGGCCTACCCATGCTTCTCCAACACCAACGACTTCCTTAAAGTGGAAAAATGTTCCCTAAAGGGGCGACGTCCTTCTAAATTAGGGTTTTATTTGTGCAAAAGTGAAATTTTAAAGGAATTGTTTAGTATTATTTTGCAAAAAGGGGCAAGATTAGGGTTGTTAACTCCTAATATTGTGTTTTACCCTAAAGTATGTGGACAAACTATGTTAGCTACATTTTGTATAAATAAAGATCATAAGATCTCATTTTTAACATAACTCTCCCTCTTGTGAGAGACTTGGTCTGGATTTTTCATCTGTCTTGGCTCTTTTATCTCTTGTGCACTTGTTTTATGGCTATGTTTATGAATGGTTGATGGAGGAAGGTCTAGCGCTAGCTTTGGATGATGCTTTCTAGCTCTTATGCTGGTTTATCTTGGCATTTCTCTTGATCTTGGTATGGTTTTCTACTATAATGCTATCATTTTTCAAGTTCAAGTATTGTTATGCTAGGAGCTAGGTGGGAAGTATAAGGGAATACACCCCCACCATAGCCTTCATCATTTTATTTGCTTCATCTCATTGATTAAGGGTTTGCTAAGAGAAGTATAAGGGCATACACCCTCTTAGCTTAAACCCTAGCTTAGAGCAACTTGCCTTGGGGAGTAAAAGGGCTTACACCCACAAGGAGGTAGCTTCTATAAGCTCCTTGTGACTCCATTAATCCAATAGTAAAGGCACTACTCATTGATTTGTTGCATTGGAGAAATAAAATATTGCATTGGGAAACATATTTTCAGTCATTTTTACTTCTTGCAAAGTGGATTGTTTTCCTTGTTCCTTGCACACCTCACAGACACTAAGGCATCCCCATATAGGGGGTACTTATTTTTGTTGTTACAAAATTGTATCTTCAGCCATTAGGGCTACAGAAACCCTAACTTACTTGCTTGAATAACTCTTTTATCAACCATTGGATTTTGCTCAAGGTTTGCACACTTGTTCTCCTTGGTCCAATGCACTTTTTGGCAAAGTTTGAGGAGATTTCAGTGGCTGATTTTCTTGTTGTGATACATTGAATGTTACAGCCATAAGGTTGATATAATTTTTCTATAGACAAGTGTTTACAACAACCTTATCTTTTATGCTAAGAGTATTGGTTTTTTCATCTTGAGTTTAGCTAGTCATTCACTAGTTTTTCTCTTGCTTTTTCTACTTGATCTTTAGCATTTATTGAGCAGCTTATAGTACCATTTACTTGTTGATATACATTGTTATATACTGATGCAAATTAATTAGGGACAACAAGCTTAAATTGTTGATCCAACTAACATATACTATTGCAAAGTGTCTTTCCTTATGTCTCGGGTAGGTACAACCATCCATAGAAGTGTTATACATGTGGGGGAACGATTACTTGACTTGCAAGGCATATATTTCCACCTTTCACTCCACTTAGACTTGACCTATAGGGGATTCATTTCCATCCATCTCCATCTCCATCTCAATCCCCCTAAGGTCACCGAGATCGCTTCCATAGAGTGACCTAGTCACCCTTGAAGTGCGGTACCTACATCGAGGTGACATTGGGTGTAGGATTCCCAAGTTGTAGCACTTGTTATGTGGTTGAGTCGGGATTTTCCCAACCTACAACTTATGCTATAACAGGGCCTTCGTTGGGGCAAGAAGCCCACATATTGGATGCCATGACCCACACCTTGGGACCAACTAGATGATGAACGTTGCCTTTGAAGGAAAGAGAAGGCACCTTAGATGATGAGACCTAGCCCCTCTTAGCTCGACGTTTGACCTTGGAGGTCAAAATGTCCTCTTCTAGGGTTTGATGTTACATTGGGGGCTAGGATTTGATGATGGTGGTGATGAATTGATGGAGGATTGGCACACTTTGATGGAGAGAAACACTTTCACCATGGGTACATGGGATTTGGAGGCCCAACGATTCCCTCCTATTTCTCAACGACTTTCTCTATGTGCCAAGACATCACCCCTAGGGGGTATGACATCACCTTTAGGATTTTCTTTCTTGTGTAAAAATTAAATTTGAATTGTAAAGGGGAAACTAGAGGAGGTCGACCACCCTAATTTTGTTTTACCCTAATGATATGTGGAAAAACTATTTTTGAAAGGCCTCTTATAAAAGGAGACCTAAAACATTTTATTTTATCATAACTCTCTCACTTGAGAATTACATAGTCGGCTGAAATTTATGCCCTTTTTGGGCATTTGCTCTATCTCTCTCTTGTGAAAAATTTGTGGATGCTTATACTTGTCTATTGTGGAGCTAAGTGGTGCGCCACCTTCTTAGAGGCTTATTTCTTGCATGTTGATGAAATATGCTTGGTAGATAAGGGCTTGGCATGTTTTCTAATGGAATTGGTAAGGAATTTCTAAATATTGATAATAATTTCTACTTGTTTCATAGCATTTCTTGTTCTGACCCTTGGAGGAGTAAAAGGGCTTACACCCTCCACCAAGTCTATCATAATTGTTGTTGGATAAGTTTTTTTTTAAAGGGTGCTAGGAGGAGTAAAAGGGCTTACACACTCATGGATTTACCTTGTTGGATTCACTTGCTCTAGGGAGTAAAAGAGCTTACACCCGTAGAGATGTAGTAAATTCAACTCTTACACCCAAGACTCCATGACCCAATTGCTTAGGAACTCATCTAATTGCATTGGAGAAACAAAATCGTTGCATTGGAAAACGTGATTTGTTGAGATATTTCATTTGTCTAAATTGGAATCAATTGTATATGCTATTAGCTTGCTTGAGCCATTAGAATGTCTTGCTTAGCCAAGGTTTACTTTGTGTTGTTATAAACTTATGCCAAAACCACTAGGTTTGTTGCAAAATCACTTATTAATCCCTTATCTCTCAGTCCTCTACCATTGCAAATAGTTGGCAAGTTGTTATTGTTAATATACTTGGTATTGGCTATCTTGTGGGCAAGTTGTTATTGTTAATATACTTGGTATTGGTTATCTTGTGGGCAAGTTGTTTGTTCATTTCTTTGAGTAGAAGTTGTCGTTATAACAACCTTTTTCTATAGCCAATTGGTTGCCCTAATATACTTTTGATAACATCATTTTGTAGCCTTACCTTACCATCAAAGTTTGTGCTTAAGTATTGGAATATTATCTACTTGTTTAGTGCTCTATTATCCAATAAATATTTTATGCTTTTGATGGTTGATTCCGTAGTTAACAACTCTTTTCATTGATAATATATATATATGTTTATTGCTACAATTTCGAACAACAAGTTTCACTTGCTTGTTCCTTTGATTATTTGGCTGGTATCTCGATAAATCCTCTTGTCTCAGGCATGTTCAACACTTTCTTGCAGGTACACTACACTTTGACAACCTCTCATCATCAACAAAACTCTTTCCCAAGCCTCTTTCCACTTCTAAACTCAACCTATAGGGGTTTCACTTACCATTACTCCACTTTTTGTCTCAATCCCCCTAGGATCACTGACATTCCCCCATTGTGGTGACTTTTGATCACTAAAGCGAGGGGAGTATCTATCTAAGGTGACACTGGGTAGCTAATCCCATAGTTGTATCACATTTGTGGATTGGCTTAGGCTTTACTCAACCTACAATATGTGTGATAACATTTTGGCATCGTTGTTGGGGAAGATTTTGAATCATCTTCTTGTGCCCTAACGATACTTTGGCAAGCTTTGATCCCAAAGCCTTTACCCCTATCTTGTCTGGTGACTCCATTTTTTTTGTAATCTTGGTGTTTGTTCTATTAAAATATAGTGAAGTAAAATAGAGTCACGAAAATACAGAGATTGTCCTTGAGAGTGGACAAAGTTGGGCCTGCCCTTAGTGGGAAATCAAGCATAGAATTATACTTGCCCTTAATGGGAAACCAGGCATACCCCAAAAAAACTCAGTTTTAGTGGTTCATGTGTCTTTTGCTAGAAACCAGACAAGCTTGTAAATAGCTAAAAAAACCTAAAAAAAAAACATGAGAAATGGTGCAGAGGCCTGGACATCAAGAATGGGGGTCATCCATAGGATTTTCTTCGATGACTGGACAGCCACCAAAGTCACTATCATTGTCGCTGGCTAAGAAGGATTTTTCTGAGTATGGGTGTTTGATCGGGAGGCCTGCTATTTTGATGCCTGGAACCTTCAGTGAGTTGTGTGTGCCTGGAGCAGTTAATGTGTTTTTCATACCCAGAGCCGTTGCTGTCATTGGAGTCGTCGAGTTGTGTATATTTGGAGCTATCAATGTGCAACCATGATTGGAGGAGTCGCCTCAAAACTGATGCTAGGAGTCTCTAGAGGCGTCGGGGAGGTGGGTTGGGCCACAGAGGGAGGTGGACGAGTGTTGGGGGAGGCCAGAATAGAGGGGGGAGGGTGAGTTGTGGGGGAGTGGGGTGAGTGAGGTGAGATAGAAGGGATAGGAAAAAATACACTAGGGAGACTGAGGAGGGCACGGGCGAGGATATTTTTGACCACCTAGTAGTTGCATCGATGCCTGGATGTGTGACGAGCTGTCGGGAGGGAGCTAGAGATCTCTTCTTCCCAATCATTGAGCAATTTTCGTAAGGAACCCGAAACAGAGCGATCAAAGCCATCCTGGTTGGCCAGGAAGGGAAGGTGAGGAGTTGAGGAGATGCGTCTATTAGGTCCACTATGTCTCAAGGTGGGGGTGGGGCGTTGATGAGGAGGCATGGGGAGGAAATTGGGAAAACATGGCATAGAGGAGAGTCGTCACCTAGCTCTGAGCACAGAGGGACGTCGTTGAAGGAGCAATGAGAGCACAATTGCAAGGGATGCGAGGTGAGAATGTGGGGAGTGAACACAAATGACCAAAGGAAGAGCGCGATGGAGGATAGGGGTCATGTATAGTGCCATTATGGTCACCGGACTGTTGGAGCGTGGGAGTCGTAAGCGAGTACAAAGAGTGTGTGTGTGTGAGGGGCAGGGGCCATGTGTGAAGTGAATTATCTTTGTCTGGGGGGGGTAGTTAAGGAGCATGATAGGGGGGTGAGGTGGCACACATCCAGTCATCGCGACACGTGCCCGGAGAGGGGGTGGGGGATGCCATGTGGTCACCCACATCCAGGGGTCTGGTGACTCCACTTGAGGGAAGCTCTCTTTCCTTTTATTTCCTTTGATGAGCTAAATCTCATCTAGAAACTACACCACCTCAGACTGGCCAAGTGGTTTTTAATCTATAGCTAATTAAAATATATAGCCATTAGGGCTGCAACAAATCATCTTATATATTTTTTTGTCTTAACTTGCATTTTGACCGTGGAAATTTTCTAGTAAACCATTATTATCATTCTACCGCTAATTGGTGAACTTTTTGTCGAATTACATGCTTGTTTTCGTGGTTAAGGCTTGTTGTTGTAGAAAATATTTGTTACAACCACTTGGTTATTACAACCATACTCTAAAAACATCAAATAACAACCCTTTGAAACCACTAAAGCTTGTGCTAAAGTATTGGGGATTAATCTACATGTTTTATGCTTCATTTCCCAACAAATCTTCGATACTTGAAGTGGTTAAATATGCAGTAATTAGTTATTTTCCTTGCTGATATATATACTATTGTTTATTGTTGTATTTAGGGACAACAACCTTAACTTAATTGTCCACTTAACTTTGAGCTTGTATACTTGTCTCTTCTTGTGTCTCGGGCAGGTACAAACATCTTCCTCAGGTACTCAAGTACTTGGAAATCATAAACCATTTTCGAGACTTGTTTCCAAGCCACTCTCCACTTAGTAGTTTGACCTATAGGGGTATCAGTTACATAATCTCACTTTCCATCTCATATCCCCCCAGGGTCACCCAGGATTCCCCCCTTGTGTAGTATTTCTCCTTCACTAAAGCGAGGGGAGGGTTTATCTAAGGTGACAATGGGAAGACTCTCCCATTGTTATCGCCATCTTGTGGATTGGGTCGGCCTTTGTCCAACCTACAGTTTGTGTGATAACACACCAATAATAAACCAAGAAAGAGTGAGCTCCAAGAATTGACACCAAAATCTCCAATAGGTAGATCTTCAACAACATTGTGTTCTAAAAACGAAGTAGCCAACAACAACAACAATTTGCATTGAGAAGAGAGGATTTATCTGAAGGAAATGGAACACACAAGATCAAGACAAGAAGTTTGGCAGAAAAGGCCTCAAGCCATATTCTCGACTCTCTTTCATTGTATTCATTTAAATTATACAAATACATAATACAATAATGTAACCACCTCAATTTATCTTACATCGGCACCTCATAGGGAGATAAGGTAGGAGAAAGAAAAATAGGAATCTAGAAACACACTTAGGATAACAATTGTATCCTTAAATGTGAAATACATTAGGTGGTGTTCTAGGAATTCATGATTGTATAAGAATATGAGGCTAACATTACCCCCTCAATCATAATTTCGAACAATAATACAAACAATGCAGCATAAACTAGTAACATCTCCAAGTCTTCATGTTGAAACTCTTGAGTTGAGCCTCAATGAAGAATTGCCTGAAAAACCGCCAAATCTGGATGTTGAAAACTATGGAAAATCCCACTATGTAATCATGTGAGCTAGAATTCCTATAATTTGTTCACTAATGTGAACTCCAATATGATGAGAGCGAACCAAGAGAAGTGAATCAACTGCAAGTCTGAGACATTCCTGAAAATGTCTAACAACTCAATCAAATTCCAAGTTACAATGCAGAAGGATCCAATTGTCGTCTGCTAGGTTGAATGACCATCGAGGTGAACAAAATGTCCACAACATTACTCTCAAAATCAACATCACAATCCTATATCCTATGTATGATTCAATTCCAAGTCATTGAACCATAATTCTTCCAAAGTCTCCCATCTATAGACTGGAGTTGTCGATCTAGAAAATTTAATTCCCATCTGGCATATTTGATTTTGTTTTTGTTCTCGAAACTTTCAATCTGACAACCATCTTCAATTGCATCATCAATTCCCCCTTTTGTCAGCTTAAAGGAGAGACCACAAGTGGTTTCACGAACCATCTTCACTTGATTTTTGAACTCCCCCCTTTAAGGTGCATGATAATTTTATTCTATTGCAAGATGTGTCTTTACACGAGATTGAATTATTCGATAATAATGAAATAATCGCTTGGTTGTTGATGACCATTGCCAAGGATCGATCCACTCATGGTGAATATTTAAGCTTGCAATTTTGTTTCTCTTGGAACATTTGTATAATGGGTAATTATTATTGCCACAATGTTGATAAGGATGGAGATCAAAACATTGATTCTCCATGTGACCAACTCGATTGCAATGTTAGCATTTATTATTATGATGTTGAACTGGAACAGGTGAAGTTGAATCTTC
>SNQJ01S0004280.1:15501-25519 GCA_010110895.2 Picea sitchensis
AGGCTAGCGCTTTGGAGTAGGAAGAGAGATACACTCTCCAAAAGCACAAAACACACAATAACATCTTGTGTTAGGGAGTGTTAAATTCCATTTGCAACATCTTGTCCTGGGAAGCCCTTCTCACACAAGGGTCAAACACTAGGCTGCATTGATATTGGCAGAGTTACTCACCCTGCTTTGTTGGTATCAGTGTAGAGATTGCACGTATTACGGGGATCACTCAGAGGTATACCCACAATGATGAGTGGAAGCCTTTTTGAGTTGATTTTGGGCTAGATACCCTGCCCTTGTATGTGGATTGGACTGTCAACTATTACCCCAGGCTTTATTGTTGTTGGTGGTGACCTTAGTGGCCTATCTCTCTAGGTTATTACCAGAGGTGATTGTGGAGGGGAAATTCTTCACGGTACCTGGAATTGACGTTGACCAAACTCACTCGGGCTCCTTGGAGGGTATACCCATGATTATGTGCGGGAGCTTGCACTAGGGTGTAAGTCCATTAAGCAGGTCGTCAGTGTAACTTTTCCACCCTAGCCCAGCCCCTTCTAGTCTCATTGTTGCGACGTTGGATTTCATCACAAACTAGTGGCTTCAAAATTAGAAGGTCTTGTTTGCCTGGTGATTGCTTCCTAGATTTTGTTTACTAGCACATGTTGTTTGTTTCTGGAAGTTGACCATAGGATTTTCTTCATGAAGTCTATCGCTCGTTTACAATAGCTCCTCCACGTCGTTCACGTAGAATGCAGGGTTTATCTCCAGAGAAACTGGAAGGTTCTCAACCCTTTCCCACAAATACACCTGGAGGCTCTCCTCGGCAGAGTGAAGTCCCAGTCGTCACCACACCACAAGTGGAATGCACTGACTCTCTAGAACCTTTCCGAATTACCAATACTCGAGAGGACTTTCGAAATCACCCTGGTTTTGAACGACCATTTATGCGATTAAATTATTTCATAGAATTAGTTGTTACCTCTTCTGGATCACTCGTTGGGCCTTTTCCCAGTGTAGAAGGCCAATATCCTTTTTGGTCTGCAGGTGATTTTTGAAGGACCCTTTTTGGTCCTGGTTCGCCTGTGGTCTTAGAAATCAACCCTCCGGTGTTTTCTGTGACAAAGACTGTACCGTTGAATACCACTTATCACTTTACTGTCCCTCCGAGATGGCCCATCTCACGAATACTACGAGTGTCACAACTGGATTCACTGCAACTGATCTTGCTCCTATAAACACACAATGAATGCCTAATGCCACTTCGACACTACCACCCAGATACCGTGCATTGAATTCTTTATTGAATGCTTCTATTCCAACACCTCCGCAAACCCCATCTGATTCTCCAGGTGATACTTCTTTTCTTGGGCACTCTATTCCTGGTTTTATTTCGACACTCCCTCAATTTCCTTCTAGAAGACCTTTCTTATCTTCCACTGGAAATCCTAGTCCTAGTGGCACTATCCCATCCATTACACCAAACTTGCAGATTCATGTTGGTGGATAAGGTAGTACGATTCAACTTCCTCTTAATGGACACATTCCAATTACTACACAACCTTCGATTGGGACACAACTTCTGGTTGGAACTCCGCCTACGATAGGGGGACCAACCCCAACTTTTGGACAAAATATACCTCCCTCTTTGGCCCACTATTGGAATTAGATGATACAAAATTCTCAAACAACTGGGGAGAAGTAGTTGCATGTCCCTACTATAGGCCAACCATATCTAGGTATACTCAATCCTATTTGGGGTACGAATTCTCAAACTTAGGTTCCCGCTCAAACTCAAGGTTACAATACCTGGAGCTACTATCCTCTCCAACCACCACCAAATCTGCCTGGGTCTTCTCATTATGGGCAGACTGCTTATGGTTCTACTGGTTTTCCGATAGGGCTTCCACCCCAAAGCCACCAGTACCCGCAGGTGAATTTATAGTTACCTTTTCTTGCTACTTTGGATTTGCCGGATTTGTCTAGGATTTTAAATGATCCTATTCGTCACTCTCCCCAGTGGCCTGTTATTCCAGCCAAGCTTCCATCGAACATTCCTAAATTTGACGGCAAAGTGGGAGAGGACTCGAACAATCACATTATGACTTTTTACCTATGGTGTTCATCCAACTCATTGATGGATGACTCTATTCATTTATGTCTTTTTCAACGAACCCTTACTGGTTCTGCTGCGAAGTGGTATATTGAATTGCCACGAGGTTTCTTCTCTGATTTCAACACCTTAGCTATGGATTTCCTTACACATTACCAGTTACCGATCCGTTATGATACGGGGACTGAGATTTTGACTTCCTTCAAACAATGTAAAGGCACTCATATCTCTGATCACATTCATGAGTGGTGAAGGAGATGACGTCTTATTAAACTTGAGCTCCCCGATCAGTTGTTGGTCGAATGGTTTACAAAATCCTTTGTGAATGAAATCGGTAAGGAGATTGCCATGGGTGGTGTCATCGTGAAAGAGCAGGCTATAAGTCGTTCTCAATATCTTGATCTCGTTTACTCACAAATGGGAACTCTTTACGATTTACTACCAGATTTACCTCGTCCTAATACTTCTATCACTTCAACTGCTCCAGCTACCTCGCATGCGACTGATGGTGTGATTGGTACTGCCCAAGCCCAATCACATTCAGTTTCAAGCACAACCCCTAAATCTACTTCTTCTAATGTTCAAAATGCTCCGTCTCTTGCCACTCCCACTGGCAAGACTTCTGAGGTAAATGTAGTCCAATCTACCCCAGCTGGTAAAAATAAATCTAAAATGGGGAGAGGCAAGAATAAGGAGGGAAAAAATAATACTCAAGCAGAGCAACCTAAAACTACTCCTATTGATGACTGGGATAAGCACAAACCTTGATACCCTTGCCTTATATGTGGTGATGATCACTATGCAAAGGATTTTCCACGACGTGACGAGTTCACTAAGTTCCTTTAAGGAGCTCCAAAACTGTCTACACCGATTGTCTTGTCCCAACCCTTCCCGTCTCAACAACAGGCTCAGTTGGTCATTCATGACCAACCCTCTTCTTCTACCACATCATATGTTTTGATGTGTAATGGTGATTCTAAGCAGAACAACATTGCACTCATGACTCGAGCCAAAGATTATTCTCCATATAAGGAGAAGGTTAACGATTTACCTCCTACTTTGGTACAACCCTCTCCAACAACTCCACCTTATAACGGTCCTCTTCATCTAGAATGACCGAGCCTTGATACAGTTCTGCAACCACCCCCAAAAGGTGTCATTAGGAAATCGACTTTCAATCCTCATGCTCGTGCGGCCCAGAACTACAGTATTGTGGAAGATCTAGCCCAGGCACCTTCAACAATGTTAGCCCTTGAAGTCCTTCAATCTTGTCCTGCACAACGGAAGGCACTGTTGAAAGCTATAGGTGGAATTGACCCAACAAATACAAATTTAATAGTCTTTGACTTGGATGATCACATTCCAAGGTTACCCCCTCAACTTTCATTTCAAATACAAGTGGTTGTCTCTGACAAAAACATTTGCCGAACTGTTATCAATGAGGGTGCCTCGACGTGTGTCATGTCTCTTGCTTGTTGGAAAGCCATTGGCTCTCCTCCCTTGAATGAATCCCAGAACACTCTTAAAGCCTTCAATGGCTCTGTTTTTAAGACTTACGGTGTTCTTCCTTCGTTTCCTATTGCACTATAAGGTAAGATGGTCCAAGTTGAGGTGGAAGTCTTTGACGCTCCACTTGATTATAATCTTTTGCTTGGGCGCAGATGGATCGATTCCATGCGTGTCGTTGTGTCGACTCTTTTCCGTGTAGTACATTTCCCTCATCAAGGAAAGGTTGTTACCATCAACCAAATTGCCTTCTTTAATTCTGATACTCATACTGGCAACGTACCATTTATTTCTAAAACCCCACCGGGTTATGAGAACGTCGGTGTAGGACTTTTAAAGGACTCCTCGTTAATGGGTACTTCCCCATTCCACCGCTCGATTTTCCACGCCCATTTGTTGCTTCTATAAACATGATCTCCACCGTGCCTCACGCACTTCCTACGTCACAGGACCCTTGGATTGTCCCTGACCCTGGAGATCATCTTCGTTTCGGCGACGCAATGTCGTTAAGTCCGGTTGAATCTGCCTATCAGGCCATTCAATCGACAACACCTTCTACCGCTTCTTTGGATGAGTTGTCTCCCGATCCTTTTCATGTTATTTTTCCCACTGACGAGATGATCATGTCCATCATGGAGGACACCCCTTGGGATGATGGGAATCATCGTTCCATTCTCTTTCTGGAACAACACACTCTTGAGAACTACCAACGAATTTCGACTCCGTCGACCGTTGTTGTCATCTCGATGGTTCCCGCAACTACACACGATGTGTTTGCTGAAGGGAACTTAAGTAATATCTCTCCCATGATTCCCATTTACATATCCATTAAACCTGGGATTGTTGAAAATGTCCATATTGGTGCTTCATGTTCCGCTGACGAAATAGTCACCTATACGTCTCTATTCAAAGAATTTTGTGACATCTTCGCCTGGAGCTACGAAGAGATGCCAGGTATCGAACCTGCAATTGTTGTACATGAGATAAAGACATACCCCAACGCTAAACTCGTCCGAAAACGCCTTCGTCTAGTTCACCCATGTAAAGAGACTACTATCAAACTCGAAGTTGAGAAACTTCTGAAAGCCGGTTTTATTTATCCGGTGGATCTTACAGAATGGGTTTCCAATCCTGTCCCAATTGAAAAAAAAGGCGGCAGTATTCGTGTATGTGTTGATTATAGGGATATTAATAAAGCTTGTCCCAAAGACAACTTTCCTACCCCCTTCGTCGATCAGATTGTTGATGATTGCGCCGGTAGTGAAATCTTCTCTCTCATGAATGGTTTTTCCGGCTATAATCAAATTAATATTTCTCTCGAGGATCAACATAAGACTTCTTTTATTTTTCCTTGGGGTACTTTTGCCTATCGGAAACTTCCTTTTGGACTTAAGAATGCGGGCACAACTTTTCAACATGCTATGTCTTATGGTTTTCATGATATCAAACATATCGTTCAACCTTATTTGGATGATTTACCAGCTCATTCTATGCACATAGTTGATCACCCAAACCACCTCCGGGCTATTTTCATTCGTTGTCGGTTCTACCAGATATGTTTAAATCCTCATAAGTGTGGTTTTTGCATAGAATCTGACCGTCTTCTAGGTTTCATCGTTTTGCGTCAAGGGATCCGGGTGGATCCTATTAAGGTTGAGGCTATCCTTAATATCCCTCCTCCTTCTACACTGTGCCAATTGCAAAGTTTGTAGGGGAAAACAAACTTTCTTCGTCATTTTATCCCTAATTATGCTGAGATCGCTCGTAGTTTTACGTGGCTACTAAAGAAAGATTCAGAGTTCGTCTGGGATACCATTGCCAACAATGCTTTTGAAGCTTTGAAGTTGTCCCTAACGTGAGCTCCGCTTCTCTTTCCTCCTGATTATAGTCGCGATTATTTCCTTTATCTTGCTGCCTCGGAGTACACTATCGGCATGGTTCTCGTTCAAGAGGATGATGCGCATGACGAACATGTTGTTTACTACTTGATTCGAAGTCTCACGCCAACTGAAATCAAGTATCAACATGTCGAAAAACTGGCTTTGGCTTCCGTTCAAGTCGTTCAACGCTTTCGGCACTATATTCTCTCACGCAAGACTACGGTGATTTCTCATTGCAACCCTATGCAACATATTTTGACACGTCAATTGCTAGGGGGAAAATACTCCAAATGGATTGTAATACTCCAGGAGTTTGACTTGGAATTCGATCGCACCAAGTCCAAGAAATCCTTAGTTTTTGCTGAGTTAATATGTGATTTTCCTCATTCTGCAACGAAAAATGTAGCAGTAGATTCATTACCCGATGAATCTCTTTTCCTTATTAGCACTGATGATATTTGGTATGGGGATATCATTATATATCTCCAAACCCATACTTTTCGGCCTGCTTTGTCTAGTACTGAACAACGTCGCATAAGATATCAAGCTCGTCAATACATCATCCTCGGGGATACTCTTTACCGTCGGGGAATTGACTCTGTTTTTCGACGTTTTCTAATGTTTGACGAAGTCAAGAAATCTATGAATGACTTCCATTTCGGAGCATGTGGTGGTCATATGTCTGGGTATGCTACTGCCCAAAAGATCTTGTGCGCAGGATATTTTTGTCCTTCTTTGTTTAACAACTGCATTACTGTCGTTCAAAAATGCCATGCCTGCCAGAACTACAATCAGAAAATTCAGTCACATCTTGCTCCTCTTCATCCTGTGGTCTCAGTTGGTCCTTTTTCAAAATGGGGCATCAATTTCATGACATGTCACCCTCACTCAGCCGGGGGGCATGGTTACATCATTGTAGCCGTTGATTACTTTACGAAATGGGCCGAGGCAATGCCGACATTCGACAATACTGGAAAGATTGCAACCTTGTTTCTTTTTAACCATGTCATAGCTCGTTTTGGTGTTCCCCAAGCTATCGTCATTGATCACAGTAGCCACTTTAGGAATTTTATGATGTATGAACTTACTGAGAAGTTGGGTCTTCACCATGATAACTCAATGCCCTATTATCCACAAGATAATGGTCAAGTCGAAGCGATTAACAAAGTTCTCATAACTATGCTTCAACGAATGATAGGGATTCATAAAACAAGTTGGAACATTATGTTGTTTTTGGCATTGTGGGCGTACCAGACATCCGTCAAGTCCGCTACTGGGTTTACACCTTTTCGGTTAGTCTATGGTGTGGAAGACATTCTTCCTATAGAATGCGAGATACCTTCTCTGAAGCTAGTTGTTGAACTCCTACCCAACACTTCTACTGAAGAAGAACATCTATTGCATATTATGCGATTAGATGAAACTCGACGTGACGCCACTCTAGTAATAGAAGCCTAGAAAAAATGTGTCAAGGCCCAATACGACAAGCATGTCAAGCCTCGTGTTTTCTCCGAAGGTGATCTTGTTCTTCTCTATGAACAGGATCGAGATGTGTTAGGAGATGGAAAATTCGAACCCATGTGGCGAGGTCCTTATATTGTTCACCGAGTTTTGGAAAAAGGAGCATATGATTTGGTAGATTATGATGGTATCCTTTTGAGTGAACCTAGGAATGGGTTGTACTTGAAGAAGTACTATGCATAAATCATATGTGCATAATTACTTGTATTTTATTTTATCATACATTTTGTGTGTTACTACATTTTTCTTTTATCGTTATCTGGTCTCTGCCCTTATGTGACATTGTGTTTGATTTCCAGATGTCGGAGTCTTCGTTACCCTATATTGGCTTCGTTGATGGTTCTAGCCGTAGTACTCAGAACCTTGCCTTTGCTGCGTGGGAAATCTATGCCCCAACAAATGAACTTGTATCTTTACGAGGTGTATGCCTCGGCCGTGCAACCAACAACATTGCAGAGTATAGCGTCGTTATTGAATTATTGGTTTATTCTATCTCACTCGGAATTCGTCATTTGGTTGTGCGAATTGACTCACAGCTTGTAGTACTACAGTTAAGTAATATCTACTCTATTCGAAGTCCTACTTTGTTACGGGTGTATTTGCGAATTCGCCTCTTGGAACGTTATTTTGATCACATTGAATATAAACATATTCCTAAATGTCTAAATACATTAACAGATGCATTGGCTAATTATGTATTGGACAGACATTTGAATCATTTATAAATCAAACACATCGAAATTCACACAGTATAAAGTAAACCGGTAGAAGCCGTCTGTATATATAACGATCAAAAGAGTTTTTTACAAAAAGTTTGTCCAAAGACCAAAATATCAAAATCTGAAGCTTATAGCTTCTACAAAGTGATGTCATGGATGATGTTCACGGTAACACATGACTTCCCTAGCAACCCTACGAAGCAGTCGACTCATAGAGGCTGATACCCCTACAGTATGACGCTGATCGCATCTTGGAACCTCTTCCAGAGTCATGTCTGGAATGTCTGCAGTCAGGCCCTATAGATTTTGTTCCACCACTTGATAATCCTCAACATACTGTGGTGTTTCTAGTACCTCTTCTCGCCACTGGATGGGAAAATTTCCAGGAGGTCTGTAAGGTCCAACATCTATGTTATCAACAAACGATTTTGTATTAGTCTTTGGACGAACGTATACAACAGAAACATTTGAATATGATTAAAATTCAAAAACATTTAAAAAGAGAAAATGTGTGTACTTCTTACCAAGGTCCCCCCACTAAGCATCTTATGGTAATACCAAATCTAGATCTCCTCGGAAATCCATCCCAGCATAACCATAGTCATCAACCATCAACATCTGTGGTTGAAGCCAGTCAAAGAAAGTATCATCATATCTGATGATCGGTCCTGCTACATGTCGGGCCATGAGCTGACACCATCTCAGCATCCATGGATCCCTAGGATCCGATAAATTCCACTCCACCTGCAACCTCAGTAATGGGACCTGCACAAGGAATAAGGATACCAGCAAAGATTTGTACCTGAATTGCTTCAGGTCACCCCGCCTACATTTGGCCAATTGTTTCTTTATACTGCGAAGCACAACATCTGCCCAGTTGAACACTCGAGGCTCAACACACTCAATAGCGTACTGGAAGTAGCTTTGTAATGCCATATGAGGAGAAGAACTCCCAGCCATCCATGCTATGGTGAAAAGGATAGTACGGAGGGTCAAGTCTCATACCCCCCAGATAGCCACTTTCCCTTTCTTTCTCTCAGCCTCAGGAATGCAGTGTAAATTGCAGTACTCACTCATCTTTAGCCCACCACCTCTACTACCTGTCAGGCTCACATAGTACCCCCGTTGTGACAAACCTGTCAAAAAGTAAATTCCCTCAATGTCTAAGGACAGTGTGTGGACCCCCACCTGAAATACCTATTGATTAGGGTCCCACATGTGTACCAGGTACTCTAATAGTCTGACTTGGGCCCTCATGCCCGGGATGCGAAAGTACTTTAAGAGCCCACAATCTCTCAAAGAAGATATGGTAGGTGGATTATTTTTGGCCATTGCATTATCCTCTTCATGTTCCCTTTCGCGCCACTCAAGCACCATGTTGATCGCCAATTATCTGCATAAGAAACACAATAAGAGGATTAATAACTTTTTTCATGCTTTGAATCTTTTTCATTGGCTAAAAATTTAAAAAAAAATTTGGGCTTTGTGGTTCTCGCAGGTGCCCTGTGTGCACAGTGCGAGAACCTCGCAGGTGGTTTTAGGCTCACCTGCGAGAATGCATCATTCTCGCAGGCCCCGTATAGCCTGCCTACGAGAATGGTAGCACGCATATAGGGCTTGGAAAACCAACTTAAAATTGAAAATTTAACCAATGAAAGTACAAAATTAAACCATGAAAGTGTTAAGGACGAAGTTCCTACCTAACTGTCGCAGACAAGTCGCTGAATGGTCTCTCGTAGCTCCTACAATTTGACGCCGAACTTGGAAGGTAAAAGAGGGTTAAAAAGGGGTTTTTTGAGCTCAATAGTGGAAATGTAAAAATGGTGTCGTAAAAAGAGTATTTACTCCTTTTATTTACTTTTACTATATCATTTTGGTTTTTTATGATTATTTATCAATTAAACCCTAATCCCTAATGTCATGTTGAGTGTATTTCTTGCAGGCGTGATGACTTTGATGATTAAATACAGAGCTACGAACATGTTTTTCTTTGTTATCACGTGTTTTTGATTGTTTTTTATGGTTTTTTACATAAAACCTCGAGTGTCGTTTTTGTCCGTTCTTGTGCTCGTAAATACATGAGAATGCAATCGAGCATACTTTTATCACTTTTTCGGGCTCAACAAGGTTATACAAAAAAGGAAACCCCTGGAGTCCTCTATAAGCTCTTTTCAGACTCTCTAAACATGAAAAGATCGCGGAGCGACCTTACTATTTTCACGCTCGATAAAGTATTTGAAGTAAGCATCTGGTGAGCGATAATTTATCTCTTTTTCAGTCTCATCCAAACT
>SNQJ01S0004280.1:25529-38064 GCA_010110895.2 Picea sitchensis
TGAAAGGATTGAGCAAGTGTGTGTGTCAGAGCCAAGATCCATTGAAAGGAAGGTTGCAACATCAAGGCTCAGGTTTTAATCTTTACTTTCCATTAATATGATACAGTAATATGTCCCTTTACCATAAAGATTTTTCCACTTTATTGTATAATTCCTTGATCATATACATAGATTGACCTTTGAATATATTGAGTTGTCTTCACTTCGATTGGTTTGTGTTGTCTTGGTCTTGACTGCACGAGAGCATTGGAGTGAAGCGGGAGAAACAAAGACCATAGGAAGCGATAATAAGGTATGTTATTTGTTCTTGCCTCCTATTTAATTCAATGGTTAGAATCTAGAGAAAGAGTCATGTTCTGTCTTTCTTTGTTCTAGATCCAGGTGGATCTAGGGAGATCGGTTAGTGTCCGCACCTACGGATTTATCCTATAACATCACTGTTGCCCATGTCTAGTCCTAGTACAATTTCTGTTTGTTGCTCCTTTTAAAATTCGTTCGTCAGTACAAAGGTCCCTGCATCTAGTACTGCAAGGGCATATTTTTATGGTGTTGATTAAGCAATCAACGAAAAATAGCGATTTTTCATCACAAATATGACACACATACATTGTATATACATTAGTTTAGAACTTGAAATAAAAATGAAGAAAGGTTGATGCAAACTTAAAACTTGCGTCAGCTAATTTGTGTACTTTGAAAGAAAAATAGGGTTTATGGTTTACATGATGAATTGATGATGGAAACAAGTGGGTGTGTGAGTCAAATTTGAGTCTAGAAACCCTCCCATATCGTTAAGGCATGCAAATAGTCTATCCGTGTCAAATTTTAGTGCATACATAAACAATTTGAAAAAAATTCAATGTTGGCCCCATTCACAGGTGATTGTTGCCCATGTCTAGTCCTAGTACAATGTCTGTTCGTTGTTCCTTTTAAAATTCATTCGAAAATACACACATCCCCGCATCTATTAATGCAAGGGAATATTTTTATGGTGTTTATTAAACAATGAACGAATAAGAGGGATTTTTCATCACAACTATGACACACATATATTGTATATACATTAATGTAGAACCTGAAATAAAAATTAAGAAAGAATGATGCAAACTTAAAACTTGTGTCAACCAATTTGTGTACTTTGAAAGAAAAATAGGGTTTATGGTTTACATGATGAATTGATGATGGAAAAAAGTGGGTGTGTGAATCAAATTTGAGTCCAAAAACCCTCCCATATCGTTAAGACATGCGAATAGTCTATCCATGTCAATTTCAGTGCATATAGAAAAACGTGGATTTTTCATCACAACAAAAAGTTCAAATGAAATGAGGCCAAGATCGGATATATATTAGAGTGGATGCAGTGTGAGTCATATTTGAGTTTGGAAACACATTTTCTTCTTGCCACATAACTCATGGGCCAAAGTCCCATGTTTTCATACAGTTTCAATGAAAATTCTATAGAAATGACAAACACGTTCATCGAAACTTCATTGATGCAATATTATGACAACAATATTGATGACATCTACGATCATTATGGTATAAAAATGAATGAGCTTCTTTTGGTTTCAAGAATAATTTATCCTCTACTAAACAAGGCCAACCACATGAATATGGAAGCTCATATGGCCCCTTCCCTCCCCCTCACATCACTCTCAATTGATCCCCAATACCCAATCTRTAAAATAGAAAACAATCGAAAGCAACGTCCTAGTAAGATTCATGCATGGAAACTACACAAAAAAAATTAATGAAGGTAAATGAAATTATGTGTTTGTAAATGATATTTTTAGTTTACCACGTACTTTAGTATATTGGCAACTATTTTCAGGTTTCACATAATAATTAAACAACATGTAACATAGGATATAAAAATGTCGCATAAAACTTAAAAACATGTAATTAACCCAGGACATTATAAGTAAATTATTTTAAGAGAATAATTCATACAAATTAAAATATATAGTTACATACCTAATCCAAATCAACATCTATGTAATCATCATTATTCTGTATCTTGATCCTCTTCATCGAAATTGACATTTGTATCATCATCCAGTTCAGAAATAATGTTAAAAGGATTGACAATATCATCATCGTCATCGATGTCATTTTCGAGCATATTTTCATCGACATCGACATCATTATCAAGAATTGCAATATTGTCTCCTATGCATGGGTCATGATATTCTTCGTCTGTCGACCCTGCATGATCTTTCGAATCTGTCTAATCTGGAGAATCATCTTCTTGATCTTCAATATCATATTCTTCATGTAAATGAGTATACTTAACTGGCCTTCCTCTTGGATCATATCTAACAACAAATGACCAATCCCTCTCACTTGGAACATTTGAGTAAAAGACCTATTCACATTGTCTTGGAAAAACATAGCGATCATGTCCTCTTTCAAACATTGTTGTTTTAATCATTGGAAATCCATTGGCATGTTGAATAACAGTTCTTTCCTTATCACATTCATGCATTTGTAACCTATACCATTTTACATAGAACATAACTAATTTGAAGGAATTAAATTCACACTCAAGTATATCATTTAAATACCTATAGTATCTATTTTCAGATTCTTGGGGATGTTTTTCACTCCTAGAGGAAACATTAGTGACCTAGTATACTGTAGTTATCCCACTATCAGAAGTTTTCTTGGTTTTATCCAATTGTTTGATGCAAAATTTATGACCATTGCACCACATAGCCTTATGGTGTTTCAATTGCAATATTCCAGATATGTAAAAGATACATTGTCAATTAATAAATTAACATATATATTTATATAACTTGGAAAGTATATGAAAAATACAGTACACATTGTTATCACTGAAATTTCATTCGCAACATTGCACGAAAATGGTTACAGAAATAAAACAATACCAACATAAATTAGTTCACTTGAAGCACTAAAATGCATTTCAAAAGGAAAAAAACTATACAATTGGGAAAAAATTGACATGCACAAATTCACTAAAGGAAGCACGCACACAGTGCGTGAGCCAACAAATCCCTTAGAGCGCACAATGCACCAAATGCACGTCTGTGTACGAGAAAAGCTGCACACTCTTGTGAATGGAAAATTTATGGTTCTTGTCTCCCCCCCAACCACTTATGGACCAGCTCCCAACCTGATTTGACCTCCATATCTGAGCGCAATACGAATGGGGGGCTGGTCAAGGAACAAAGGGTGCCCTAAAAGGCCCCTTGTTCACACCAAGAACCAATTATATTTTTCCTTGAATAAATGCTATAAATTAAATCCATGGATGCAATAAGAAACCAAGATATTCATAGTATTATTATGATGCCTCAATTCTCCCTTGAGAATCCTCTTTTCTCCTTGGAGTGTTCAAGCATCATTGCAATAGGACATTCCACTCACCTCTTGAGGGAATATGCATTGATTTTCTTCATCATTTGCCATTTTTCTTCCATTATAAGAAGATATTTCCATTAGGGAACTCAAGAGCCCTCCCAAGGAGGAAGAGGGGACCCATAATTCCTCATTTTTATCTATGGTGTTTTTCCAACTAATATAGTTATCCATTGGTGGCATTATCTTGGTCATTGGTTGATTGTTTATGGTTCTAAAGTTTCTTATGCATTCTATTTTTTATTTTCTTAGTTGTTTTAGTTTGTTTAATTGTTTATTACATGTGTTTCCCTTGTTTAACCTAGTCACGAACTTCTTTCCTGTCTAGCAGGCCCAGCTAGGCATGCAAGTGTCATTGTTTTGCTCACCCAAGTGACGAAACATGCACCATAGATTGGTGACCATACTGGGGAAAGGTATCATATTCCACCATATTTGGGCTTAGAGAGAACTTATTTTTAATCAATTTGTCTTGCAGGCACCAAAACCAACCCAACATTACCTGTCAAAATAAAATTTATGAGTTGGAGGAGGAGAATTTCACTCAAAAAATTTCCCTCGATGCGTATCAGAAAGTGTGTGGATTTTTCGACACACACGCGCACTTAGCGCACTGTGCACCCCACAAGCTTATTTTCTCTACACATTCTGTGCACTGTGTGCCCACTATGCACCTGTTAGAATAACAACCCGCTCACATATCCAGATTTTCAAAATTGTAAGGGTTTTTGTGATGATTTGAGGGCCCCTAGCCTTCAGATTCTTGCTTTCATGCAATTTTTAATTCCCATGCACTCCACTTAGACTCCTTTCCCATATTAAAGGTTAGCTAAACATAGGCACTTAGGGGGTAAAAAAGAACTACATATTTTCCTCTTTTTCTTTGGTTTCCACATGGATGGCTAGTTTGGTTTGTAAAATTTAAGTTGAGATTATTGCTATCACATATAAAAACACTTATATTAGGACCATAAATTAACTTTGATCATTGAGTATTCTCTTCTCTCACACCATAGAGCGATCTTGATAATCCGAAAGGTGGTTAAAGGGACATTTCATCTTCCTTAAAATATTTAGGAGAGGACAAAGCCCCCCAGGGATCCTCTTAGTTTCTTTTGAAATCATCTTAAAGTTGTAAGGGACCATACATGCCCATTTACTGCAAATGTAGGATAGTTTCTTGAAATTTCTTTCTTATTTTACATCACTAGGGAAGTTTAAAGATCAAAGTAACAGGCCCATACATTCCCACATGCTTGCAATCTAGGATAGTTTTTTAATCTTTCTTAGTGTAAACAACATTTAGGGAGTTTAAAGGATAGGTAAGGACCCATATGTCCACATGCTAGTTCTTTAGGGATTTTAAAATTCCACAAAGTTGTACCAATGACACTTAGTAAGCTAGGTAACAAATATTTGTAAGGACGACATGAAGTCCACATGTTGCAAATTCACACCTAAATTATTAAAATTCAACACACTTTTTCACTTGCTCACACACAAAGTCACTCCTCACTCACATAATTTTCATTTTTAATTGTGGAGATTGAAGTAGGTTTTCTCCAAAGGAATTCTGAAACGTCCCACTACTTCTTTGGAAATTATTCACACCCACTTATTTCAAACGAGATTGGTTCACACCCCCAGTCTCCCAACCCACCACATCTAATTTTTTTCTAAAAAACTCACTAAGTTTTCCTCCACAGGAGGTGCCAATTTTTTTTTTTTGTTTAGGTAGGATCTCAGGGGTAGGCATCCAAATAACACCCCATTATCTGGTTCTCACGTTTTCAAACATTAGAAGTTGACAAATAGGGAACTTTCAAATCCTCCAAGTCAAGTTTTCCTACACCATAAGACATGGAGATACCCATGACGGGTTGAAGGCTGAGGTCCGGTTGTTCTGTTCGTCCCCCCTTAAGTCATCGAACTCTTGGAAGGGATCCAGCCCGTGACCCATTTCCGAGGCTGAAAATCTAAATGTTTCACTTTGACCGAGGTACCTAGCGAAAACATTTAGGACATCTACCCAGGTGGAAATTATGGGATACAATTGCACCTTGATAAGATTTTGTGTGGCTATCGGGAAATATCGCCAACTCTTTCGCGATATGCACCCTCTACCCCTCATTATAACTGGTTATTTCATCCTTCACTAGGTCCTCTTTCGGTGGCTTCAGATCCCATTGTTTGAGTGCTCTTGGAAGGTCCAGTTCTATTTGAGAGGAAGGACGATACATCATTTAGGACATGAGCATTTTTTTTATTTGTTCCCCCACGCGGAAAAAATCCACCTACCCACATGTTTTCTTATTTACAATTGATTTATGTATGATGCTCAATTGATTACATGCAATTGTGAGTTATATTATCTTGTGAAGGTCCAAATTATACAAATATATTGTTCATTTATTTCTCTCATCACCATTTTCACTCATTCACTTTGCTAGATTGACATCATAGGAGACCCACAGAATCCCCTTCGTTCCAGGTGCTTGCAAAACCTCCCTCCTATTCTATGAGGAGTTCCTAGTCTTGCCAACTCACCGACTCAACCATATCACACCCCCATGAGTGATATTATTTTTGGATCAACTTTACTTGGGTCCAATTCCCAAACACATCCATCTACTAGTTCTCCTTCATAAGGAGGTGAGGGGGGAACCCCTTCTCAAGGGAGTACAACCCCAAAAAATCCCTCTCAAGGGTCAGGTCCACTACCTACTCGCACAATGGCTAGATATAATACTCCACCAAATACTCCTATGCCATAATTGGTGTCTCTCAACATTATTGATTTGACTAAACTCATGAATGATCCCATTTTACATGACCCCACATGGCTCAATATGCCTACCAAACTACCTTCAAATATTCCAAAATTTGAAGGAAAACCGAGGGAAGATCTCGCCAACCACATCACAACCTTCTAATTATGGTGCTATTCAAACAACATCATGGATGATTCCATCCGATTAAGGTTATTTCAAAGAACACTCATTGGTCCATCAGCCAAATGGTATGTGGACGAAAAATCAGGGTCCCATGTGACTTTTGAATCCTTGGCCAAAGCCTTTTTGGCCTTTTTTCAACTACTAGTTCATCATGAAACTATTTTAGAACTTCTCTTTGAGTGAAAACAAGCCTCATCTATGCACATTTCCTACCACATCCACAAATGGTGTAGGCAATGTATTTTATGTAAAGCAAAAAACACCAAAGAGCAACGCCTCGATTGGTTTCTAAAATCACTTGTCTCTATACTTGCCAAAGATGTAGCATCCACTTTTCCTCAGTCCGAAGAGGAAGCCATCAACAAGGCCAAAAAATTCTACCTTATATATTCTTAGTCAGGTTACTTATACACAATGTTACTTGATGCACCCAGACCCGTACCATTTGTCCAGGACAAACCTGGAATCTCTCACACCACAGATGGGTTGATTGGTACCACGACACACCACAACACTTATATCTAACCACCACCCATATATGGTGCACCTAAATATTCACAACCATATGGAGGGCCATCTTATTACCCTCCACCCCCTTACCAACAACCNGCTGGCACCCATGATGCATCCGCCCTCTCAACCAAGTTCAGGTTCCCCTTCTACCTCAACATATAACTTGGGCACTAGTGAAAGTGATTCACCTTCCTATGCACCCTACAAATTGTTGCTACAAAACAATTCATACTTTCCATTTCCTGGTCCCCCACAAACCGTGGCTCCTCTACATGGACAACCACATGTCGACATTAACTTTGTTTATCCCTATCTCATTCAACAACTTCATACTTTTGAACAATTGATCATGGAAAATATGGCCCATCAATCGAATAATTCCAAGAAGAAAGGAAAAAACCAAAACAATAATAACCTGAGACTAGAAGGAAACAACCTCCAACAGAACCAACCCGCTAGGGGCAACCAGAATCAAGGTAACCAGAACCCCTAAGAGGATAATAAAAACAAACTCCAAGGGGAAGAAAAACAACCAAAACCTCATGAAAAAATTCCCTTTCACTCTTTGCAGCGAGTATGGACATTATACTCACCATTTCCCCCAAATTGATGACTTCAAATGAATGAAAGAATACTTGAACATGCCACGTCCTCCAGTGTTGCCTACTCCTTAGCAGACCCCACAATAGTACTTGCAACATCCACCCCCGGTCGTATTGAAAAAACCTATTCCACACCAAGGTGTGATGAATACCCAATAGGAGGTACACCTTGCCCTACCACAAATTGGGAAGTATCAAAACCCATGGCCTAACCACCCTGGAAATCTGGTGGATCGCAATATCCTCCTCACCAACGAAAAAAGATTCTTCTACAAATGTGCGGTTGTCAATATGGCGCGCCCCCTGAATCTACTCCAACCACATTGGAAGTGACCCCAGCTACAACCAGACAACCCTTGATGATTCCACACCCTAATACTGAACCTACCATTTGCATACCTCACATTCCCTTACAGCGAAATGTCACTAACCCTCAGGCTAGGGAAACACACAATTACAGTCTGGTCGATGACTTGGCATAGTCTCCCGTAGCCATGGCTATATTGGAGGTCCTCCAAACGTGTCCAACTCAGTGTAAATCCTTACTTTTATCCTTGGAGGAAGTCAACCCAATAGATACTAGACTCATCAAATTTGATCTAGATAGCGGAGAACCACGCCTCCCCGCTCTAGTAGCTTTCCAGATACCAGTAAAAATTCAGAACATCATGGTTCATCAATGTATCATCGATGAAGGTGCATACACATGCATAATGTCCAAAATTGTATGGAAGAAACTTGGCTCCCCTGAGCTAGTACCATCCTCCATCACCTTAAGAGCCTATGATGGTCAACCATCCTCCCTTGAAGGGATCTTCCAAAATGTCCCTATCGAACTCGGGGGGAAATTCATCCTTATCGACATCGAATTTATTGATGCCCCACTTGATTACAATATCTTATTTGGACATAGCTACATGTATGCTATGAAGGAAATATCCTCTTCTATGTTTTGAACAATGATGTTCCCCCACAACGGAAAAATCGTCACCATCGACCAAATTACACATTATGATCCTAACCACTCCACCAACATTGATAATGTATTGCCTCTTGTACGCACTAGCTCAGATGCTTATTCTCTCATTGACATGGCCCCTAGAATTTTCAAGGACCCATCCTTTCTAGGGGCATACCATGGAGCACCACCTCTCATACACCCTTCAACACAAGTGTGTTTCATATATTCTAATGGAACCGACACTGGAGACACCATCCCTCCCATTGAGGCCTCTCCACACCTTGACATTCCATCAGTTGAAGAAATATTACCTCAGGAATTCCTTGGGAACCCTACTACACCACCTATCCCTGATTCCCCCCCCCCTCCAGGGGAAAATCCCTATTTGGGAGACAATCCCTCAATCCATTACTCAAATTCCCTTCTTCTACCCACCACCTGGAGTTCAAGAATTTCAGCTATCCATGATGCTTACCCTTCCCAACATGGTGCTTGCCATACCTTTATGGTATCTACACCCACCTGCGACGGTTCCTCAACCATCTCTCCCTCGTCGGCCAGAGGGAATACCAATGTATATTCCAGTACAGGCTCTGACAGCACCACCCTCACCCCCAATTGCTGGCACCATTGCCACTGTTGGGGGAAGATGGAAGAAGAAAGAGCCCACAACTCCACTTCCTCCCCGAGTTCAACCTCCTTGTGCACTATGCGAAAAAGAGGGACACTCCACTAATAAATATCCTACTCTTCTCGAGTTACATAATCTGATCCAACTCCCTCAAGCAACCACATCGCTCGCCATTTCACTAAGCACATTTAGTACTAATACAATGTCCTCCACTATAGGAAGTAAAGGTCTGTGAACCAAATTCGATTTTTCCATCTATTCATAATATGGCCACTACACTCATCATTTCCTAGCTCTACCTCAATTTTGCCAAACGATAGCTGCAATATGCCAAACCTTTCAACAATCCCTCTCTGCCACCACTTTCTAGTGCTCATGTCACTGACATTCATTATGTCTATTCATTAGTCCCTGAGAAGATGCAATGCCCTTGCACTCTCTGTGACTCACTTGCTCACTCCACATACTAGTGTCCTTTGATTGGGGCATACTGAGGTTGTCATTCAACCGTTATTCAACCACATTCGACCACCTCACCATTGGTCCTGCACTCTCTAGATATTGTCAATATTACCTCCCTTGAACCTGAATCACTTCCCATTCCTCCATGGTTCATAGATAGATTGTCTGAGGATATCCCCCTGAATCCTCCCAATTCTTCGGTAAATTCCCCCCAATAAATCTGTCCCCTACCACAGTTTATCACCCATAGTGTCTAGACATTTGGTTTATGTCAATCGAGCTATCACACCCTGTATGTTATATCTCCTCTACGTCTTCGCCACTTAAGGACTATCATGTTTTGAGAATAGCCCATGTCACCTCCCCGGATCCACTATACTCTCACATTTTCCACTACGACAAATATATCTTGGAGGAACTCACTACCCTTAATTGCCCATGGAATGCGCTCCATCACCAGGTGCTTTTTCTCTCACATGAAGCCTTTCACCCTCCTAGCCAAGCCTCCATATGTGTAATCGAAACCAAGGATTGTATTCCTTCAGGGAATATAGATTGGTTCAACAACTCTATCCCTGCCCCAGATTCTTTTGAAGAAGGAAACGTGGTCAATATCTCCCCCACCATCAAAATTGACATTTCCCTCAAACCAGGAATCATAGAAGAAATCACCATTGGCACTGCTTTCTCCCCTAAGGAACTCACAGCTTACAAATATCTCTTTCAGGAATACCATGATATTTTTGCATGGTCATATACGAAGATGCCCAACCTATATCCTTCTATATTCTAATAGCGCATTGACACATGGCTAGATATTGCCCCAGTTCGTCAAAAGCAACGCCGTCTTCACCCATCCCAAGCGATGACTATCAAGTGCAAAATTCCTACATTACGCACTGTCATCGAGCTATTACCTGACACTGCTCCAATGGAGCAACACTTGATGACCTTAGATTCATTGGATGAATATCATCGGTCTTCATTACAGAATAATGAGGCAGCTAAAAAATGATCCAAAGCCACCTTCGAATGCCATGTCAACCTTCGTTCATTTAATGAAGGAGATCTCGTCCTAGCCTACGATACTCTCGGCCATGCAAAATTTGAATCATTATGGCATGGACCCTACATTTTCCAACATTGCCTCACTAAAGGCACATACATTCTGGCCTCTTCCAAAGGATATCCTCTCAAAGAACCCGTCAACGAGTTGTACTTAACGAATTTTTACACCTAAGCGTAGCCATTCTACCTTAGGATTTTTCTTTGTACATATTTGTAGAGTTTTTAGTCTTCTTTTTCACCACCACTCCTCATGTCTGATCTACCATCCATCTTATTGATAGATGCATCCTCCATCAGCCTACCACATCGGTTACGCTGACGGTGCTAGCCGTTGGACACAAAATCTCACTTCGATTGCTTGGGCCCTCTATATATGCTCACATGAGTTGCTCCACTCTAGCGGCATATGTTTGGGCTCAGCCACCAAAAACCAAGAATAATACACCACCGCCATTGGTCTCCTTGCCGAGGCCAGTCACCGCCACATTCGTCACCTTAGAGTTTTTTTAGATTACCATCTTGTCGTCCTGCAACTCAACAATGTATATCGTGTCCACGATCCTTGCCTCTTTCACAAATACCTACAAGTTAGACTCTTATCTTGCAACTTTGATTCAATCACCTTTACGCATATTCTAAGACAATTTAATCAAATAGTAGATAATATGGCTAACCTACTGTTATATTGGAATTTATCACATCAAAACATCATCACATATACATAAAGCATCAAACATCTATCACAACACACATATTAGACATCATAAATCATAAAAAACATAAACACATCATGAAATAAAGTGATCCAACAATATGTCTCCATATATATATATATATATCCTCCAAAAATGTCATAAATGTTTACAATATACATCGCATGTAGGCTAGTGAGTCCCCTCATCCCTATAGGTACAAAATGGGTATCAACTACCCTGTACAAAATGGGCTTGCAAGCCTATACAGATATAAAATTGGCACTCATGGTGCCCCTAGAGCTCCCCCCCCAGGTCCTCTATCAGTTGGAGGTGCCCCACCAACTGGGGACCCTCCAGGTCCAGGGGGCAATCGACCTGTCATAGTTTCCCCCGCTACAGCTACTCGGTGGATCAAGGTCTGCCACTCCACCGACATACCCACACAATGCTTCAGGACCCTCTCATCTTAGATGTGGGCCCACATAACATCTGACACACCTTGTATAACCTCCTCAAACCATCAACGAAGGTCCTCCATCCCCCCTCCGGCCTCTACCTATGGCTCATGTGTTGGTCCAGCACCAACATCCTCTAGTTTGCATCTCTTGCCTAACCTTGGCTCATGTCCTGGTCCAACACCAACATCATCTCGCCTGTGCCTCTGTCCTACCCACGATGGTCGCACTGGTCCCTAGCAAGCTGACTCCCCGACCATCTCGACCTCACGGCCTCGGGGTCCCACATATACAAACACAAAAACCAAAGGTAGAATCATCATCCATATATATATAATCATATTCTATTGATAAGAACCAAAGACTGAATACAAAAGAACCACAATAGATATACAAGAACAATATGCAAAATCTCCTTTATTACTATCAAACCCTTGAGGTAGGGCAACACCATACAATGGATCCTATTATGGAATGGATCCTCTCCTGTTCACTTGCCTCTTCGAGGGGGCATCCTCCTATTGAGCTACCACTCCAAATAAAATATTTCTCTTCATGATTCATTACATTTCTTGAACCCCTTTATATAGTGCTACCATCACCTAAAAACATTCTAGAGGAGGAATCTTCTAGAAGTAGAACCTTCTAAGAAGTCCTCTTACATTTGTTATATCTAATTACCCATTTATTATATCTAAATACCATAGTGGGCCTTATTTAATAATATAGTGGACCTAGTCCACCTTACATTGAATGACCTCCCCTATTATCACTATGGGCCCTCTGGGCCCCCCCACTACCTCTCTAGCT